>SNQJ01S0043095.1:57632-69691 GCA_010110895.2 Picea sitchensis | reverse complement strand
TAACCTTGACAGAGAATCACTCCGGAAGCAAACCCTAGGCTAGATAGCCAAACAAAGGGTAGCACACCTTTCCCCAAGGATAGCGTACCAACAAGAGCTGATCAGATAGTCCAAACCCTAGCCAGGAGATAGTCCAAGTGTAACTGCTAGCTGCAGCAGCTGCAACGACAACTCTCCTCCAAACCTGCGCAGAAACTGGGCAACTGTAGTGCGCATAAGTGCTGCTCTGCAGTACTGAGACTGCCTGCCAGAATGAGAACTGGCCTCCTGTATTTATACTAATTCTGGCTAACTGCCTGGGCCGACTTCTCATTCTGGGTATCTATCTGTTCAATATATATTATTATTTCTGGCCGACTTCTTCTCTTGGAGGCTAATAACCTAATATAAATTATCTTCTTGGGCCGACAAGTCTTCTAGGGTTATTAGCCAACTCATTAGGGTTTCTTCTTGCTTCTCGGAGTATTGTATCCTTGTAAGGTTTTACACGTGGAGGTAAATACCTCCCGTAGCTACCATAATATCAACACATCTGTGGTGGTGAGTGGGTTTTCCATCTGTGCAAAAGGGTACTGCTGGTCATGTAGTCTCTTGACACTCCATATCTGCAACCCGAGGGCCTCGAGACATGATCTCCTTAGTTATCCACAAAATGGGGATAACAAGCAACATATCCTTTAAGATGCCATCATGTGATGTTATTTTTGTGCCTGGTTTAACGCAAAAGCTCTTGTCTGTCTTAGCTAGTAGTAAATAAATATGAAATGTAAAGTTGAGTTTGATGATAAGTAGTAAATCATAAGAGATTTTAGAACCAGATATTTCTTGGTTTTTGTCCAAAGGAGTGCGTGAAGGAGGCCTTTATAGGTTCCTTGGTGATATTGCAAAGCATGAATCTTTGGTGCATGATAATGCACAAACATTTTGGACACTTGCACTATGGATCTTTTCCTCTCTTGAAAGATATGGTGTAGGGATTGTCAGATACCAAGGAGCAGATTGGTGTGTGCAAAGTATAGTGAACCTTTGTAGATAAAAGATAAACGCTTAGGCTTCATAATAACAAAATGCATCAACACAAGAATAAACCCCAAGATTGTAAAGAAGACCCTTAAGGTAGTGTAACACTATTGACTACACCTTATGGAAGGTATGGAAGGGATCATTCCACAAGTGGTTTTAGATTCAATGAAGTAAAGGGGAATTTCTATCATATTCTTTGGTTATATTGCTTATAATTCATCTTCAGCATTAAGAAACAGAACAAGTGGTATTAGAGCTCTTTCTTGGGCTAATGAGGAAGAAGTTTTTTTCTTTTTGTAGATTTTCTTGGTGTAGCTTTTCTCTCGATCTAGTAAACAAATGTAGTAGCACCAGTGCCATTAAAAGTAGAGTGGCCATGGCATTTCAAAACTAGGGTCATAATGGCGATTCTAAGAAGTATCGTGGAAGTTATAAGTATTTAAGTTGTGGCTCAAATCCCCCATGGGAAATTCTTGCCGATTATCTCTTTTTTTATGATCCAAATTGCATCAGAATCAGTGCCAGTAGAAGAAGAGTGGCTGTGGCATTTCATATTTCATTCATAATAGATATTTTGAGTAGTATTTTGGAAGTTACAACTATTTTAAGTTGTGACTGAAAACAGTCTTGGGAAATTCTTGATGTGCACATTTCTCTATGTCTATGCACCATATGGCAGTAGGACCAATGTCATTAGAAGTAGAGTGGCAGTGACATTTTAGAATTGTGGTCATAATAGAGATTTTGATCAATATTGAGGGAGTTACGGTCGTTAAAAATTGCTGCCTCAAAACCCTAGCTTCATAAAGGAGATCTTTTGAATGCAAATTTCTCTGAATTTTGTTTTAAAACCCTATCTCTCATACTTATTGTAGATTATGGCATTTAACATGGATATATTAGCCCCCATCATTGAGGCATATCTAGAGTTTTTGTGGATTATGTGGAAGATGCAAATTATGTGGAAGAATCCCCTCTTGTAAGTTTTCTTGGACTTGCTATGAATTATGAAGAGCATATCAAACAATGGTTACTCAAAGTAGAAGAATTTTCACACTTTGAAGCAGTTCGTATAGAGTGAATTCGTTTGGAGCATGGAGTACAAAAACTGTAGGAATCATGGGAAGCAATCCAAAGGTTGGAACTTTGGAGACATATTGAGGAGTATACAAGAAACATATTTGGTTGGTGCGATTTTAGAGGAAGCTTGCGATGAATGGTATATGGACAATTGTCATTTATGGGAAGATAACTACTTTTAGCTTCTCTTTGATGATCATATTGCTCCATCTAAAGTGAACATCATTGAGGGAAATTAGAAGTAGGTTACAACCAATGCTGTATATGTCGTGTCGGGGAAAGTGTCGACGAGGGTCTAGAATGTAACTTCTCGACGACATCTTGGAAAATATCGGAATATCTCAGAAAATGTCGCAAGACGTCAAAAAAATACAAAAACATTCATTTTTTTCAACTGTTATCTCGACCTACCTGTTTTGGGGGGTTGTATTTCTAGGTGTTCTCATTTTCGAAACTAATACACGTCTAACGTTTTATATAATATATAGACACACCATGTTCCCCTCGACATACCTGTTTGGGGGGGTCGTCTTTCTAAGCGTTCCCATACACATCGTGTTTCCCTTTACATAGCTGTTTGGGGGAGTCACATTTTTAGGTGTTCTCATTTCAATGTTTCATGTGTTTATATATATATATATTTAGAGGTACATATGCCAAGGGAAATCGTCGCAACACTTCCCCTCATTTCAAGGATGGTACCCAGGGTAAACCCTAGATTATTGAGGGCAAGGCCAGGTCAACAACTCATGAACAATAGGATCACTAAGAGCAAACATGTCACAAAGTGGGATTGAACTTGGGTGGGGAGGGTAACAACTTTTCCTCACCACTCGTTGCACCTAATTCACACACACACACACACCATGTTTCCTTGACATACCCGTTTGGGAGGGTTGTGTTTCTAGGTGTTCCCATTTTCAAAACTAATAAACGTTTCTACGTTTCGTCCAACTTAGGTTCCAAGTTTGATCGGGAAATTTGTGATTGATTATAAACAATTTTACTACGTCAAGCATGTCGTTGATGGGAGCATTGAAAAGTACAAGGCCATGTTTGTTCTGGATTCTCTTAGAAAGAGGGAGTTGACTATGATGAGACTTTTGCTATAGTGGTTGGGTTACCTCTTATCATAACCATTATGTTCTTGGCTTCTTGCTTTGGTTGGCCTTTATATTAAATGGATGTAAAGACAACATTCTTAATTGGCATGATTGAGAAAGTAGTGTACATAAATTAGCTAAGAGCTTTTGAGATTCATGGGTGAGAGATCCATGTTTGCATATCGAAGAAATGTCTTTATGGGTAGGCGCTGGCACTATGGGCATGGTATGCTTGGATCGATGAGTATTTACTCAAATTGGGGTTTTCCTAGACTTGTGAAAATTTTAATCTTTATTTTGTGTTGGATAAATTAGATTTGCTTTTAATTGGTCCTGTATGTAGACAATGTTACCATTACATGAAACTCTAACAAACTCATTTCATGGTGTAAGAAGGAATTGGATAGTGAATTTGACATGAAGGACATTGATATGTTGCATTATATTTTAGGACTAGGGGTTTGTCAAGGTGTAGGGGAAGTCTTCCTTGGACAAGGGGAGTGTACCTTGGAGATTTTGAAGAGATTATAGATGTTGGACAACAAGTCCATGCCTACCCCGCTAATTCCAAATCTAAAGTTTACTTGTGATGAGGAATCACGTTTGGTTGATCCTACTCTATACTGGCAGTTGATTGGGTTGCTAATGTTTGTGAATATCAGGGTAGACACATATTATGCAGTTAATATATCAGGTCAATCTATGATAAAGCCTTAACAATGTCATTAGAAAGTTGGTAAAGCATGTACTTAGATACTTGAAGGGTACTATTGATTATGGCATGCAGTATGTAGGAAATGGTGAGTTGTTCCTGCATGGTTTTGTTGACTGAAATTGGCAAAGAGATGTAGGCCTACGAAAGAGCACTTCCAACTACTCTTTAAACTTGGGTACATGCAGCGTTCTTGGTTCAACGCGAAACATACAACAAGTGCCCCTAGTTTAGTCTAAGTAGAGTATATTATATCTTCTTCATCTAGTTGTGAGCAATTTGGCTTCACAAGTTGGTAGCATAGTTGATTGGCAATATGCTGTAGCCCATTGTGATTTATTCTGATAATTAAAGTTGCATCAAGCTTTCTGAGAATCTAGTCTTCCATGATTGATCCAATCACATTGAGATCATATATCATTTCTTGAGAGGCAGAGTATAGAGACCAAAGCATTGGTCCTAGATTACATTCCTATAGATTCATAGGTGGCCGACATTTTGACGATGCCCCTATTAAAGGGGAAGTTCAAGTTGTTGAGAGACAAGCTTGGTTTGGTGGAGGACACGTTCTTTGGAAATGAGTGTCTGTTTTTGTCACTCGGATCATGTTCTCCAAATGATTTCCTTCATCTCCTAAAAAGTAAGTTTTCCTATTTTATAGAAGATTCCCTTTTTAGACCGTCGAGGACCTACTGACTAGTTGTCGTTTATTTTATTTTCTATTTTTACTTTCTAATTCATTATTGGATTAGTGATTAATTCATTAGTGTGTTGTTTGCAATTAATAATGAGTTGAGCATTTTAAGTAGAGAGAATATTCTCCCTCCTAGTGCGCCCCTCATGCATAGTGCATCTTATCTAGAAGAAAATGTGAAATTTTCTCAAGATCATTTTGCATGTCAGTGGATATTTAATATGTTGATGTTAGCCTCATAATCCTAAAGTTCTAGATTAATCTCAACTTCATAATCCTATTTTTTCGTAGATTAAATGTTTTAGGAATTAGTTTTTTTTTCCAAAGAAAAAAAATCATTATAATCATATATAAGATTATACATGTTACTGTCCAATAGGACCAGATTCCACTGCTAAAACAGATAGTCGAAAGTTGACTTGACTCCCTCCTTACAAAATTAGATTGTATTGCTGACATTCCAAATTTGTCCTCAAAATTGACCTGACATTCATACTTGTTCAAAAACAAACTTCACATGACTTGATTTGACCAAAAGAGCATAACTACCACTGCATGGCTGACCATATCGGAACCAGACATAAAACTTTCATGACAAGACACTCCGAGGGTTACCAAGGTCTATTAGACTTTTAGACAACACAAGACAAAGACAAGTAAGATAGACTAAAAGAGGAACTCCATGGCATCTAATTCTTGCCCCTCCCAGAATTCGTATAGGCCGAAGGAGCTCCTTGGTAGAGATAATGCCTCCTTAGAAAGCTCTTCAGCTTTTTGATTCACCTCTCTATATATGTGCTTGAAAGAATACCACTGAATAAGATTGTAGAGAGGAAAGAATGTCTTGTAGCAATAGGCTAAGACTAACGTTTTCTACCACGATATGTTTACAATCCTAGTCAATCACTGTTTTCGAGTCCCCCATTACCTGAATCTTGGTTATTCCTTTTTTTAAAGCAAAGAGAAGGAGAGTCCACAACGTTGAGAATTCCGCTTTCGTATTAGTACCTATGCCAGGTGCATAGTGAATGTGGAAGTAACGACTTTGATTCAAGAAAAGAACCAATCCAACTCTACATCTGGGTAGATCTCCTTGGCTTGCGCCATCGAAGAAACCCCACAAAATATCATAGTCGATATGAGGCATGACATGAATTCTTGGTCATTTTTGCTTAGGCTCCATCCGATATTCTTTAGTAAGCCTCTCTATAAGACCTGCTGTTACTGCCATTGGAACTTCATAGTCCTGAAAAATGCTGGTGTTACGAGCCCACCATATAAAATAAACCATAATACTTGGAAAGGAACCATACTCCTTAACTACTGCATCTTGAAGCCATTCCTGAATACAATCCTTCAGAGTAGATATATTCCAGGCAACTTTCAAAGGGAAGGATCGCGCCAACATAGCCTACACCTAAGCTGCATGGTGACAAAAAACAAATAAATGAGAAACCAACTCTGCATCAAGTTTACAAAGAGGACACCTGTTTGGGCCAGACCATCCTCTCTTAATTCCATTATCCCAAGTAAGAAGTTTGTTATTTAATGTAAGCCAAAGAACAATTTTGCATTTTGTTGCCCTTTGATTTTCCAAATAATCCCACCACCAACTTCTTTCTCCATCGAACTAAATTTCTAACTGAGATTGTAACCAAGCTTTGCCGTGAAATCATCGGTACAAGGATTTTTAGACCAGTAGAGCAAGTCTTCTTCGAGCATAAGTTGCCAACGTAATTGTGCCATTCTTTTGCTTCAATTCTAGATATTCCAAGATCCAATTTTGATTTCCAACCCCTCTTGATCATTTCCTGAGAATATTGGGCTTTGGCATCAGCCAGAGAGTAAATACCTACTTCGTGGAGAGATCGAACAAGACTGTTAGAAAGACGAAAGGCATCACCAACTCCCAACCAAAGGTCTTCTCCAATTTTTACTTTCTTTCCATTCCCCACCTTCCAAACTGTCTAGTGACCAACTTGAGGGGAAGAAGTGACCGGAGCATTCCAAACAATTGTTCTATTTTTAGGGGACTTTCTAGGCAATCGATACCAGTCTTCCATCGAGATACCTTTCAGATATTTGGATCGCATTACTCTACCCCAAAGAGAAGAATTGTGGGAAACTGCCATAAACTTTTAGCTCTTAAAGACTTGGAAAATTGATAGCTATTTTTGAGGCCCCAATCTCCCAGATTTTTAGGCATGGCTATTTTAGACCATTTTACTAAAGGAATACCCTCTGAAGCATGGTTACCAGACCATAAGAATTAGAAGCCGACCTTCCTTATTTTGGATAAAATACCATTAGGAACATTCACAATAGATGTCCAATATATAGGAATACTGTCCAGGACATATGTTACAAAACAAGGTTTCTTCCTGTTAAGGACCAAAGATCTCTGAATCAAATCACCACAAAAGATATATGGAACAATATAGAAAAACCACTCTTTATTGTGAGAAAACCCTTGAGGTAGGGCAACACCATACAATGGATCCTATTATGGAAGGGATCCTCTCCTGTTCACTTGCCTCTTCGAGGGGGCATCCTCCTATTGAGCTATCGCTCCAAATACAATACTTCTCAACTTATCTCATTACATTGCTTGAACCCCTTTATATAGTGCTACCAACCACTTAAGAACATTCTAGAGGAGGAACCTTCTAGAAGTAGAGCCTTCTAGTAAGTCCTCTTACATTTATTATATCTAACTACCATAGTGGGCCTAGTCCACCTTACATTGAATGGCCTCCACTATTATTACTATGGGCCCTACGGACCCCCCACTACCTCTCTAGCTACACTACATTCCATCCCTCTTATGAAAGCGTTGTCCTCAACGCTTATTATGAGGGTGTACAACCATATACTAGGCTCCCATGGATAAGTGTGGACCATAGTGCTGAAGTATACTAGAGAATCGGGGTCCCATGTAGAAATGAAAGCCACCATGCTAAAGTAGTCCAATCGCCATTGTGAACCAGGGTCCCATGTCCAAGTGCTCATGTGAACTCCACGTGGAAGATATCGGAACCCAATAACCAACTGAAAATGATGCTCCAAAGACTGACACCTATTATGTGGATCCAAATAAGAATATCCATCCACATAGTGGTAAAGTGTCGTAGCTGAATTGGGAAGGAATAATACCACTGTAGAATATGTAGGTTGGTCACTGGTAGTCATAACTGGCTCTTGATTTGTCACATTGATGTTCTCTACAGAAGGTGGAGTAGAGTCATCAAATAAAATGACAACTATCCATATACCAATCATCACAATCGGCCTCAAAATCATACCAAGCATATACTTCTTGATTATATTCATCCCCGATGTTCGCCATAAGATATCTCTCCTGCATGCTAGCCAAGGACTCATGAATACTATGAAAACTATCCCTGAGGCCATCTTCAAAGTCATGAAATGTGTCACGCATTTGGGCTTTGAATGCTTCAAGCGTATGTGGAATTTACTCGAGGGTTTGAGAGTGAATATCCATTGGAAACACCACACAAAATATACCAAAAGAAAGATCTGGAAATTCTCTATCCAGTGGGTTTGATCTGGTAGCAATCTGAGCACCCTGTGAAAAGTTATGGAGTTTGCAGTCTCGCCGTCGTCATGAAACCCCCCCAAAAATAGCTGATTTTAAATCAGCGATATCTTCACTTCCGTAGCTCCGATTCGAACGATTTTTCTTTTGAATTTGGGTAGTGTTGTGAGAGGAACTTAGATCTATAATTTGTTTGGGAAAATTCTGCCCCAGGTGCTACAAAAATTAGAAAAATCTCGTGGTCGTCTATGGAAAAAACCCTGAAAAATAACAGATTTTAAAATGGCAATATTATTACTACATGTCCTACAAACCCTTCACTAACTCTCTAGCTACACTACACTTCCCCATTATAACAACCTGTTAACCCACAAAGAAAAACAAACCTCCACCTTAGTAAAAACCACAACCAGTCAACAAATTTGTAGGAGTTCATACTCATCTCATTATATGATTGGTTGTTCTCCTAGAATTTAGCTTAGAGTTGGGCTCTATAAACTAGCTATTTTCATGTGAGGGTAGTAGGCTTTTAGTCCTCACTTCTCTTTGTAACTCGTTTTTCCTTATTTAATAAAATTGTGTGTCTGAAGACACTTCTTCAACATGGTATCACAACTATGTTGAATGGTGTTGGAAGGATTGGTGATGGATTGAGGAAGCAATGAAGTCTCCATAACATCAATCGAGATCTCTCCTCATGAACCCTAGTGAATCACTCCAATTAGACAAGTACAAATAGAAGAGTATGATCATGATGAGGATGCTCTCTTTCCTCTATATGGGAGGTAAGGGAGGCCAACAATACAATGTCGGCCCACTCCCTTACAAGCAACCAACAATAAGCTCATGTATGCCTACACAAGTGAAGAGCTCCACTGAAAGGGTACACATGTCATGGTCCCAGGTGATGTTGTATACAATACGAGTTCCATGATGGTTGTAGCTACACAAGGTGTGTTAACACCTCTCCATCCCAAGCCCACACAGATTCCATTGCTCCTAAGCCATGTACTCCAATGGGTTAGTTGCCCCTGCAAGAACGTTATCACAACCCAGGTGTCCCTGACCCAACTCCAAGCCTCCATCTAGGAGTCCAAGCTACCCCATGCCATCTAGGGCTTGATGTCCCTTCCAAGATGCATAACGCTCCTCCTCCTATGTAGGGTGTTCTTCAAGCAAGTGGATCTCTCCATGTGTCTACAATGAAGGGCGTCCACCAAGCAAGGAAGAGAACTCCAAGACCCTAGGGAAGAATACCAAGAAAGCACGCATCGAAGGTCAAGCAATCATTGAGCAAGTTGTCTCCACTGTGCAAATCCATTATGGACCGTCTCCCATGTACCAATCCATTTCAGACCATTTGAGGGCTGAACATACACCATGTACCCCAAATATCATGAAGTACCCCCGAACATGGTGTAAACACTTTCGAAGTAACTCGAAAGCTAACATCAATAATGAATGTAATCAAAGGACTCTCTCCTCCCTTTATTTTATATGAAAGGTGATGGATGCCAACAATAACAAATGAACCTAGTCCACAACAAACAACCTAACTACACACTAGATAGGCCCACATGTGAAGCACTCCAACACTAGGTGACACTTGTCAAGCTCCAAGGCATGCACGTCCAACAAGCAAGGGTCCAAGGCTAAGCGCTTCTCAAGAAAAATCTAATGCTCCTCCTCGAAAGGCCTCCAATTCTCCCTCCTAAGCCATGTGTACCTATGGGTCCACCCCACCTACATAATCACTGCTCGACTGAGCATCCTCAAGTCAGGTACAAGCCTCCATGCAAGGAAATAAAGTGTGCCCATCTCCAATGCTCGAAGGAAGTGTGCCACATAATCATCGAGACAAGGTCTAACAATCCATGAGTAAGCTATCTCCAAAGTATATGTCCTTCACAGTAAAACCAAGCATAACCAACACACCATGCACTCCACATCACATGAAGCATCCTCAAGCATGGTGTGAACACTTTTGGTGTAATTCCAAAAGCTAACACTTTTTCCAAGGTAATGTTTTGGGCATTGGGTACCGCTTGGGGAAGAAAGTTGGCCTCTCTCTAACCCTGAAGGCAAGAGTGATGTTGTTGGTACCATGCCAATGCCACAATATCTCAATTAAGAGGTCAAACATGTCACTTACGAGGATTGAACCTGGGTGGGGAAGTCAACAATCATTTCTCCCAATCACCCAGGCTAGACCCAATGACAATCCCAAAAGCTAACATATATTCCCTAAACTGTTCAGTTCTTTTCCACTAGACCATACATGTCACATGTATAAATTATCATACACAAAATAGCTAATTACATATGTACACTGTTCCTTTATCAATCTAACAGCCTTTGCCTAGTTGCTTGCTTGAATGCAACTGTCAGGTTCAGGGTGCAGATGATGACAATGATATGAAAATTAGGTATAAGATATAGCTTGATGCTTAGATAGCTTATACATGTAGGCTGTTTATTCAATTTATACATGTTGGCATGATTTGGTTGAGCATAATTTGTAATGAATTAGTATTGTTGGTGAATTTGGCATAATTCAACTCATTGGGCAAGTTTGATGGTTACACAGTTTGTATGCTAAACCCTAAACTTTTTACCTCAGCATAGTGTGTGGATTAACAAAATATGCACATTTGTACACGTATTCCAATAACTCAGTTTCTTATTTGTATTGTAGGGCTTTAAATACTTTGCCTGTGATTTTGGTTCTGACAGTTCTAATGTTGTTGTGTCTGGAATAGAGGTATAAGCAGTTCGGAGAAACCATATTTGCGAAAGAAACTTTTGGAACTCATAAGGGAGGAAAATCTTCAGGTCAGTTTGGTTCCTAGTATATCAGTTCATAGCTTTTAGTTCTTTATTTGAGAAAAGCTAGTTTCATGTTGTGCAATATGACTTTCTCTGTATATCCACTTTGTAGTTAACATCATAGTGACCATATACATTTAGCAGTCTTCAAGTCAGTGCAATATAAAAAAGGTTAATACTTGAATGATAAGGTACGCTGTAATATAAGCTACAAGAACTCGAAACTAGTAAATTCCTCCTAGAATGTTTTTTAAGTTGATGATCACTAAACAGGGCTCATAAAGTATCTAATTTTGTAGTGTGGTTTTATACAAAAACAAGTTAAAATAAAGGTTTAGGAAGATAAATGCTTGATGTATCACATGTTAATGCATCAGTGAGACATTCTGTGATAGAGGTTTAAGGCAATGGTGAGTTTCATAATACATTACACCAGCAGGATCAAAATTTGTGCTGCAACTTTAGACATGAAACAAGTTACAACTGGTGTTCAAAAACTACGTATGCCTTCCAGCAAGAAAATTTTGTAATTCCCCTCTCCCCCCACTCCTTCCCCCACCAATATATATATATGAAGTTTTGACAATATATGCAGCATGCAAAAACACGTAAAATCATTCTACGTAATAAAATTATTACATAGATTGTTCTGTTGACCGTATTTCCCATTCTATCGTAAATGTGTATATAAAATAGTTTGAAATTTGAAAGAATATTAGAAGCACTAGCTATCCTTTGACCAGGGTCATAATAGGTCATAAGAGGTTGTTGGAATTTGTGTAGTAAAGCATAACAGTAATATCTTTTAAAATTTAATGAGTAGAACAACTAGATCTAGAGTTTAGACATCAATCTCCACTACTTGTACAGATCTAGGAGATCTGAAGAGTAAGACTGTAATACAGATCTGAATTCAAATACCGATCTAAACTCAACTTAGATAAAGACATACAGATCTAAACTCAAAATAGATAGACATACAGATCTAAACTCAGCTTAGATAAAGACATACAGATCTAAACTCAAAATAGATAGAGACATACAGATCTAAACTCAAAACCAATC
>SNQJ01S0043095.1:30135-41093 GCA_010110895.2 Picea sitchensis | reverse complement strand
GTTTGAGAAGGGTTTCCCAGGATATATCTTGTGTTCTTGTGCATGGTGTTTCTTCTTGTGATCTTGGTTGCTGCAACATTCTTGTTTATGGTTAAGACATGATAAAATTAAATGAACTACATGCTTAACCTAGCTTATGAAAATTCAACAAGGAAGACCTGGTTTATTTCCTGAAGGCCAAGAGTGAGGTCTTCAAGAGGTTCCAAGAGTTCAAAGCTCTTGTGGAGAACCAGACAGGAAAGAGGATCAAGGTCTTGCAGTCAGACAATGGAGGTGAGTATGCCTCCACAGAGTTTATAGACTTTTGTACCCGTGCAGGGATCAGAAGACAGATGAGTGTGTCTTACAACCCCCAGCAGAACGGGGTTGTCAAGAGGAAGAACAGGGCGATTACAGGTGCAACGAGATCTATGTTGGATGATCAGACTTCCCCTTTATACCTTTGGGTTGAGGCGAGTGTTGCTGCAATTTATCTGTAGAACAGGAGTCCCCACAGAGTTTTCGAGAAGAAGACTCTTGAGGTGGCCTTCACTGGTAGGAGGCCCGATGTTGAGCATATCAGGATTTTTGGATGCTCGACATACTCTCATGTCCACTCAGAGAAGAGGACAAAGCTAGACCCCACAGCCCAACAAGAGATTCTAGTTGGGTACTCAGAGGTCTCAAACGCCTATTGGATCTACATTCCATCACAGCGGAGAGTGGTGGTGAGCAGAGATGTTAGATTCGAAGAGGGTAGATCCTTCAGGAGGCCTCTCGAGTTGAGAGACAGTGGTGAGGAGTTTATGGAGACACAGATTGATGTTTCAAAGGGAGCACAGCCTCAAGTGTCGAGTACACCGATTTCAGAGGTGATAGGGTCACCTTGCACAGCTTCAGGTTCACAGTTGCAGGGGGTTCAAGCAGAGGGTGCAGAGGCTTTAGGATCTCATAGTTTTGGGATTAGATCAGAGGCAAAGACTCTTGCCCGTGGAGATATTACTTCTCCTTTGGTTACTCCAGGGAAGAGGAAACAAAGATGGTTTTAGCAGACCCTAAAGGAAGCCAAGGAGAATGTAGGAGAGCCCAAGAGACAGTTCAGAGAGAGCAGAGCAGAGAGGCTTGGGTCCTACTTGGCGATGGTGACGAGCATCACAAATGCAGAGCCCAAGACATTTACGCAGGCAGTTGACCAGCAGGTTTGGCGAGAGGCCATGCTGGAGGAGTATGACTCCATTATGCGCAATGATGTATGGGAGGTGGTGTCGAGGCCAGAGGGGAAGTCAGTTGTGACTTCTAGATGGTTGTATAAGACCAAGTATGTTGCAGATGGAAGCATAAAGAAACACAAGGCCCGGTTTGTGGCACGTGGATTCTCTCAAGTAGAGGGAGTTAATTATGATGAGCCATTCACACCCGTTGCGAGATACACTTCCATTCAGAGATTTATTGCCATAGCAGCATAGATGGGTTGGAGGATACATCAGATGGATGTAAAGACCACATTTCCCAATGGCTTTATTGAGGATGAGGTGTACATTAAGCAGCCACATGGGTTTGAGGTGTGAGAGAGAGAGTCTCACGTCTGCCTTTTGAGAAAGGCACTGTATGGTCTGAAGCAAGCTCCCAAAGCTTGGTATTCACGCATTGACTCATATTTGCTTCAGATAGGATTTGAGAAGAGCGATGTTGATCCTAACCTCTATTACATCATTAGAGGTGAGGACACACTCATTCTTATTTTATATGTGGATGACTTGTTCATAATAGGAGCGGAGCATCTCATAGATGAGTGCAAGCAGGGTCTTGCATCAGAGTTTGAGATGAGTGACATCGAGTTGATGCACTATTTCTTAGGCATGGAGGTATGGCAAGAGGAGGGTCACATCTTCCTGGGACAGGGGAAGTATGTTGCAGACATTTTGAGCAGGTTTCAGATGGAGGATTGTAAGCCTATGTCGACACCCATGGTCACCAACTGGAAGAAGCTTAGCGCTTTAGATTCCCAATTGGTGGATGCTACAGGATATAGACAGTTGATCGGATCCTTGATGTATCTGGTCAACACTCGACCATATATTTGTTTTGAGAACACTCTCAGCCAATATATGGTGGAGTCGAGGAGTGTTCACTGGATTGGAGTAAAACATGTTTTGAGGTACATTGCAGGTTCCATTCTAAACAGGTTTTCCCTGGGGGGGTTTTATCCAAGGTCATGTTGACCAAAGATACCTGTGTTCATTTTTCATGTATGCTTAGTGTTTAAATCAGTTGTAGGAGCTTGTAAAGATCCTATAGGAGTGCTATATGTTTTCAGGTTTGCATGTACTAACACTTGGTTACTAAAATTACTTGCAAGGGCACCTTAAAAGTGCATATAACCATCAATTTGGGGGCAAAAAAGTACTTGATTGTTTGCTGTCCTAAAACAGCAACAAAGGACAGCCTTGTTGACATAACTTAGAGCCCAACAAGAGGTCATCTGACAGGCCTATTACACACTTTCACAATTCCTCAAAATCTACATGGTATCAAAGCCTTGGTGGCTAAGTTTGACTGATTTGTAGAGCATTTAGTGGGAAATTTTGTGGCACTGTTTTGGACATTTGTGGACAGCCTCTTTTCACACCTGTGTTGACAGGRGTGAGGTTGTATTTGGACAACCTCTTTTCACACCTGTGTTGACAGGAGTGAGGTTGTAGTTGGAAAGCCTCTTTTCACACCTGTGTTGACAGGAGTGAGGTTGTAGTTGGAAAGCCTCTTTTCACACCTGTGTTGACAGGAGTGAGGTTGTACTCTTTTGCAGTGTGTAGCATCAGTGTGAGTTTCAGTAGACAACCATGTCGGTGTCTCAAATGAGGGCAGAGGATAGGCTAGCCGGAGCTAGCAACTGGTCCCCTTGGAAGACCAGGATCATATTTGTCTTCGAGGATCTTCAACTATGAGATATAGTTCAAACTCACGTGGTGATTCCTCCTACACCTGCTCCATCTCCGTTGTTGGATGTGTTATCGCGCAATTTGTACTTGTCCCAAAGGGAAATGCTAAAGGAGGGAAAATTGGCGTAACAGGAGGTTGTCCTATCACTGTCACCTTAATAAGACACCTCTTTCTATTTAGGGATGATAGCCCAGGCGAGACGTCCCCGGTGACCTCGGGGTTTGAGAAGGAAAAGGTTGAAGTATCAAGAAAAAATATCCCCTCTCACAAGTCACATCGATCAGAAAGTCCCAAAGTTTTAACAAATGAAGCAATGATATGCTTGAGTGTACCTTCCAAGAACAAAGCAACAAGAAAACACTATTTTTTGCAAGTACAATCGATGTTAGTTCTTCATAAAACCTTGGACTTTGTCAATGAAAGCAATAAGTTGATTTGAGATGAAGCAAACAGAAATCTATAACAACAATGTATATAGAATGATAGCTTCACAAGCAATGCCTTAAATAAGCTTCAAAATAACCCAAAATGATAATCTAACAATAGCGAATTACTAGCACTTGTCAGAAGCTAATGAGGCAATGTAAAAATCAACTTTTGTAATTGCTTTTAAGAGCTTTTACTGCTGTAATAATTGGTTGTAGCTTACTTTTGTATCAGCAACAAGAATGTCAGTGGATTGGTCTAATCTAGGGTTAGGAAAGGTTAGTAAATAGCTTGAGGTAAAAGATTCAAGGGTTGTTCTCATCAATCAATCAAATACAAGGTCTAGATCAGTGTCTTTAGGGCTAATGGAGTCACTTTTTTGCAGCAGCAATCTTGAAGGAATCAAACGATAATGTGTGAGTTAAGGACAAGAGGGATGATGGTTGAGGTGTCGGTAACCCAAGGCCTCAATCAAAAAACCCTAGAAGGAAAATGGCTACTAGGAAATAGGTAACCCTAGGCCCTAGCAGTTTTCCTTCTTCTTTAGCTCAAGCTTGAAGTAAATGAAGGCTTGATGAAGCAAATGATGCTAGAGTTCTACAACGGTAGGGCTCTAGCACATGCTTCAAAGGATAGGTTTTCTTAGCAAAATCTAGTAGGTGAAAAGCTATGGAGACAAGGACAATAACATGTGCTTGATCTCCTAGGGTTTTAAGCTAGCAATTTCATAATCTTCGCAAAATGCAAAGTAAATGTACTATAACCATTCAAAGTAAAGAAGAATTGCAGAAATTCACTTACATTCACCAAGAATAATCTAGCATATAGCCTAGTTGAAGACTTTCCACCAAGAAAATGCCAAAAAATACCAAAGTAAGCCTCCTCAAAGAGTTGTGCACCACTTAATTTCAGCCAATAAACCCTAAGGGAGCAGAATTTCAGACCTCACTTGTGTGAGTGAAAGATGATGATAAAATACAAGGGCAAAATCCCTTATTTATACAATCAAAATCACCTTTAATTCCAAAATAAGGTCAAAAAGGCCGACATGGCCAGTTTACATGAGATAATCAAATTTTACATAAATTTGTCAAATAAAACCCTAATTTAAGCTTTTTAAGGTGATGTCATGCCCCTCCTAGGGTGATGTTAGCCTCCTTGTTGGAACGTTAGCCCTCCAACTGGAACGTTGGGGCTCAAAACCCCTCTGGAACTGCCACACATGCCAACCAATGTCGTCCTCAAGTTGGGTGCCTCAACGAGGTGACGTCAAGGATCTGAATGATGACGTCAAGGGCCTTCAAGGGCCAACATCATGGTGGGAGGGCAAGACCCCCTTGGGTCCAGGCATGCCAGGTTGTCTCTGGTGGAACGTCCTCCTCACTCTCCGGTGCAAGCCTCTGCTATATATTTGCCCCTAGATGGGGTCTCAGCATTTATCTGATGGGCTTTTAGCCCTATGGAGGTCCGAGCTAATCATTTTCCCATGTGTACATGTCCGTCGAGCATGGTCCTGCAGCAACAACAACTACGCCCTCCATGGGCTCATAAGTCACAGGGATCATAGCAATGTGAATCACATATAATAATCAAGTTATCCAAACATGTGCATAAAACCCCCCTTTCCCAGACAAGTGCTCAAAGACGTTATGTTATTCTACAAGCCAGGTTTGGAGAGGGTTTCAGGACGTCCTATTGGGCTAATTCTCCTTAGATGTGGGATGTTTCCAGGTGAAGACCAATCTAGGTCATGTAAGTGCATGAGATGGTATGGGGATATTTGGGCAATGGGTGCAGTGATGACAGGGAAATGTAGGGCTTACTTGTGGGTGCCTCTGAAGAGAGTGAGATGCACCTTGTCATGGATGCAAATGTTTCCAAGCCTGTTCAATGCCTTTTTACCTTTTTATCTTATTGCTTTTTCTTTCAAGAGAATAGTTATGGGACACTGTCCTGACATGGTTGTTAAATTTGGCAGCATCAACAGTCATTCTCCAATGAGAGGCCATATGAGCCACCCTGAGCCTAGCTAGGGAGATTTGGAGAATCAACCAGTCTTGTGAGGTATTGACAAAATCCAGGGGGAACATACAACCTCTGTGAGTCAAACCAAAAGTCAGGACGAACGAGATGCTATGTAAGTCTAATGCAAAAGTCAGGGGGAACATACAACCTCTGTGAGCATAGACATTCTAGTGCAAAAGTCAGGGGGAACATACAACCTCTGTGAGCATAGATAGACTAGTGCGAAAGTCAGGGGGAACGTACAACCTCTGTGAGCCTAGTCAAGCCTTGTGAGCCATGAGAAAAAGTCAAGGCATCTAGCAAAAGTTAGGTTGAATATAAATTTTCTATGAGCTAGAAACAAAAGATATTCCTAATATTGCAAATAATATAAATGTATTGATCTGGTGCGTTGGCACGTGTAACATTATCTACCATGAAGAGAAATTTGAATTGCCTTGTAATGAGTCTATTTGTAGAAGTCAAAGTTGCATGTCTAAGTCAAAGACATTGTTGTCAAGTTGTCGTATGTTGCATGTTGCATGCATGACATGCACTGCATGCATGTCTAGTTGCATGTTGCATCCAGGCATGACATGTGCATGCTAAGTTAGTACGCATGCATGCCAAGTCAAGGGTGAGTCGTAACTGAAGTCTCAAGTCTAGTTCTAAGTTCGAACTAAAGTGTTACGCTGAGTTATGTTAAAGTATGCAAACAAGTTCCTAATTCGAGCCATCCACTTCTCCTCTTCACTCCTTTATAAGCAGAGGTCGACCCCTCTCTTCTACATAGTTGTTATGCAGCACAAGAATGAATGAAGAGAGTCGTTTTGCAGGTGATTGAGAGAGGGCAGCAAGCATACGAGTCTGTTGTATACACAGTGAGGAAGGACAACGAATAAGTATTGTTTATATCAGCAGCAAGGACAACGAATAAGTGTTGTTTACATTAGCAACAAGGACAGCGAATAAGTGATGTTCATATCAGCAAGAAGGACAACGAATAAGTGTTGTTTACATCAGCAGCAAGGACAGCGAATAAGTATTGTTTTATATCAGCAACAAAAACAATGAATAGTGTTGTTCATAACAGCAGTAAAGGACAACAAGTATTTTGTTGTTTGCTAGTCATACAATCAAGTTTTCTTTCATGGTGGATTGTTGTACTTGATCTTACATATTATTAATGCAATAAAGGAATATCGTTTGTTGGGGTTTTCTCCCTGTACAGGGTTTCCCCAGGGTATATGTGTTATTGATGTGCGTGCTTACGTATCTACATAATTATTGCTATTCAGTTATGATTCTATATTGTTGAAATGTATTAAGTTGGAATCAAAGTATTGAAGAATTCAAAGAAATAATCCGCTTAAGAAATCAAGCTCAAAATTTAACATGGTATCAAAGCTTAGGGTGTCTTAAGCTTGATGAAGTGCMRCAGCAAGTACACATAGATCCAAGCAAGCTTGATTAAGTTTCCAGTGTGAGGTCCATGGCATCCTCCATTTCAGTCAGGGTCGAGGATAGGCTCGAAGGAGCTGCCAACTTCAATGTGTGGAAGCTCCGGATAACAAATATCTTGCAGGAGCATGATCTTGAGAAGTATGTGACCACAGTGGTGGAGGAACCCACTATTAATGCAGGAAGAGCGACCTTCAGGAAGATTCAAGCAAAGGCCAAACGAATCATCTTTGACTCAGTCAAAGACAGTATAATGTCGGTAATGACTTCGTTAATGACTGCCAAGGACTGTATGGATACCTTGGTGAATCTGTATGAGAAACAGGCTCCAAGTCAGAAGAGGACACTTAAGCACACTATTTGAAGATGGAGAAAAGTGAATTAGTAGCATCTTTTTGTTCCAAGATAACCCAGATCAGAGATCATCTTTTGGTCACGTTATCGCGCAATTTGTACTTGTCCTAAAGGGAAAGGCTAAGGGAGGCAAATTGGCATAACAGGAGGTTATCCTATCACTGTCACCTTAATAAGATACCTCTTTCTATTTAGGGTTGATGGCCTAGAGGAGACGTCCCCGATGACCTGGGGGTTTGAGAAGGCAAAGGTTAAAGTGTTGATAAAAGTATCCTCTCTCATAAATCACACTGATCAGAAAGTCCCAAGGTTTTAACCAATGAAGTAATGAAGTGCTTAGATGTACTTGCCCAGAACAAAGCAACAAGAAAACGATATCTTTTGCAAGTACAACTTGTTGTTAGTACTTCATAAAACCATGGACTTATCAATAAAAGCAATAGTTGATGTATGATGAAGCAAAACAGAATTTTATAACAGCAATGTTTATAAGATAATAGCTTCTCAATAAATGCCTTAAAATGGCTTCACAATGACCAAAAATAATCACTCAATAATAGCAAAGTACCAGCATTTATCAGAAGCTAAGTAGGCAGTGTATAAATCAACTTTACAATTGCTTTTAGGTGCTTTTAATGCTGCAATAGATGGTTGTAGCTTACTTTTGTAACAGCAGCAAGTAGGTTAGCTAATTAGTCTACTCTAGGGTTAGGAGAAGTTAGTAGATAGCTTGGGGTAAAAGTTTTGAGAGTAGTTTTTATCAATCACTCAAGTGCAAGGCTTAGATCAATGCTTTTAGGGTTAATGGAGTCTCTTTTAGCAGCATCAATCTTGAAGGAAAAATGATAATAGTAGAGCTAGAGACAGGAAGGTCAATGATTGAAGTGTTGGCAACCCAAGGCTTCAATCACTAAACCCTAGGGGGGAAATAGCCACTAGGAAGTAGGTAACCCTAGGCCCTAGCGGTTTTCCTCCTTCTTTAGCTCAAGGACAAAGTAGATGACGGCTAGATGAAGCTAAAGATGCTAGGGTGTTGCAATGGCAGGGGCCTTAGCACAAAGCTTCAAGCAAGTAAGGTTTCTGGCATAATCTAGTAGGTGAAAAGTTGTTAAGGTAAGAACAATAACCTGTGCTTTAGCCTCCTAGGGTTTTAAGCTAGCAATTTCATAATCTTGGAAGAAATGCAAGATAAATACACCATAACCATTCAAATGAAGAAGAATTGCAGAAAATTTACTTACATTCACCAAAAATCATCTAGCAATAGGCATAGTTGAAGACTTCCACCAAGAAAAATGCTAAAATACACCAAAAATAGCCTCCTTCAAGAAGTGCGCACCAAATTTCAGCCAATAAACCCTAATCAGGGCACAAATTTCATACCTCACTTAAGTGTGAGAGAAAGATGATGAAAAATAAGAGAGAAATTTCCCTTATTTATACAATACAAATGACCTTTAATTTACAAATTAGGTCAAAAAGGCCGTCATAACCAATTTACATGTAATATCCAGTTTTTACATAAAATGACAAATTAAATCCCTAAATCAAGCAGAAAAGGTGACGTCGTGCCCCTTTAGGGTGACATTAGGCCTCTCTGGTGAAACGTTGGCCTCCAGGAGCAAAACGTTAGGCCTCCCAAGGCCTCTAGATCAAACCACACGTGCCACTTGGCACACAACTTCCTCCAAAGTGTTCATCAAACGTTGGGTGACGTCAAGGGTCACAGAGGTCACGTCATGGGCCTTTCAAGGCCAACATCATAGTAGGAGGGCAAGACCCCACTGGGTTCAGGCCTGCCAAGCTGTCTCTGGTGGAACGTCCTCCTCTCTCTCTGGTGCAAGTCTCTGACATGTGTCTGCCCCTAGATGGGGTCTCAGCATCCATCTGGTGGGTTGTTAGCCCTATGGAGGTCTGAACTAATCATCTCCCCATGTGTACCTGTCCGTCGGGTATATCATCTTTCATACAACTCATCAGTAGGTTTATAGAGTTTACTAAGCCACATTGCCAAACGTATGAAGATGTCCTTCAAAACCTCATGGTAGCCTTAGACGACAAAGGATTCACCACTGAGATTGTAGCAGATCTCAGGGGGGTGTATCATGATCGATACCAAGAATCCTCTAATATAAAAGACGAGGTTTATGAAGACCATTATCAACACCTTGAAGAGGAGCAAGACCTCCCCCATAATCCAAGAGAATGCAGTGAAGATGTAACTAGAAAGGCGGATTATGAGGATGAAGCACCAATAACCGCTCCTCCATCCGACAAAGCTCTCCAAGATCCTATTCCATATGCAAAAAATGAAGAGAATGAGATAATTTATTTTCCTCTCAAAATTTTTGATGATACCTTTCTATGACTCAAGCAGTGAAGAAAAAATGGAGCCCTCGAACAAACTAGAAGATGATGAAGCTCCTACACAGGAAGGAGCGAGCAAGGTGAGTTACTTCCCTTTCCAAAATTTTAATGATTCTCTATCTTATGATGTGGAAAGTGAAGAAGTTTCGGATGTTTTAACCCCTTCATGTTATGATGAAGATAATGACTTTGTTGAAAATTTTGATGAATTCATACATGTCGGGAAACGTAGATGGGATATGATTGGATATGATGTTGATCCCATGTACGACATTGATGGTCCTTTCCAAAGGTTACCTTTGCAATTATCACATGAAGTTACTAATAATTTTGACATCTGGCAACAAGAACCTGACCTTATTCAAACACCCAAGGATAACCTAATGCTATGCTCCCCGATTAATTTTCGGTCATACCTTGAGGACTTTGATGACTATCCATTTGAGCACTTAGATTTATCCTATGAAGAAAGTTATCAACCAACGTTATGCTTAGATGTTGATAAAAATGAGGAACTTACTTCCCTGAAGCAGGCTGCTTGTGATAAGATTTTCCACCCCCCTTTGATCACTTTGCCTCTCTATGTCACTAAAGGTGTGGTTTGGAAACATGTCCCTTATCCCAAGTCTCATGTAAGGCAAAACCTCATTCTAGATTTTAGGGGAAAGTTGAGTGCCTCAAGAAGAAGCCTATTATCACAATTTTCCAACCTCCCCTTTAGGAATGGTCAGTCATCCTTTCAGTTTTTGCTAATCCCTCCTCGGGCCTCAAGTTGTGAAGACGTCCAAGGTAGCCAGCTTTCAGATTCCTCGAGTCAATCTCCTGAACCTTTGACTTTTCACAATCCATTCCTGAGATGGATTGAGCACTCTCCTGAGAGTATGCATTGGGATCACCTTTTCCCTCCCACCCGCCTCCATGAGTTAGACTTTGAGATTTCCGATGATATGATATATATTCTAACCCATGACATTTTTGTGCTCGATTTATCACTATTTTGGTTTATGATGAAGCACAAAGGCAGGTATCGAGGAACGTTGTTGGGTTGGCTTCACTAGTTGTTTGACTACACCCAACATTCCAACCAACAGGTAAGTATAGGTAAGAAGTTTGCTCATTGATTGCTTCATTTTAGTATATATATCTATGTATGCTGGGGTGGCATTACCACCCCATTTTTGTTACCGATGCCCCTATCGAGATTCAGCAGGTCTGCAGGTTGTGCCAGAGATGTTGAGGTTCTCATGCGCTCTACAGTGAGCACATGTCCCCGAGTTGGAGCCAGATGTTATCCCTGATTTTTAGGGATAACCAGGAGATCATGTCTCGAGGCCCACAGGTCCTAGACATGGAGTACCGAGAGCAGGATTGACCTGAGCATGGCCCTGGAGGGCCCATCCTTTTCTTCTTCCATCAACTTTATCTTG
>SNQJ01S0043094.1:143335-163420 GCA_010110895.2 Picea sitchensis | reverse complement strand
CATCATATACCAATGGAACCACATCGATCCATCTTCATCATGTATCAATGACAACTCATTGATCCATCTTCATCTATGCATTCTCATCAAGGACAATACATATTATATTACATCAATCATCAATCAAGCAATCCTTTGACATCAATCAATCACTTGACATCAATCAATCAAACCATTGGCATCAATGACAACATGATCCAACAATTACCCCATAACCAAATTAACATGACATTCTACTATGTCAGTGTGTGCATTCAAAAGAAGAAAATAAACCTTTGAATTAATACAGGCCTCCAGTGTTTACCACATATAGTGGTATGCATTCAATAATATACTCATGTCATTTTATAAAATAACTCTGGCTAAGGAAATTCTTACCTAAATTCCCTTCATCAATTATGCAATAAGAGTAATAAAATCACACTTGCATGACTTCCATTAATAAATTTTATACTACTTGAATATCTGATGGAAGTAGAAGCTTTCATGCTTCTTTCATCAAACGTATATACAACACTTCAGCTTTATGTTGCTTCCCTCCTTATGCAACAACATCATCAACAACACTTGCAACATGCAAGCATTCTTTCCTTTGGCTTTCCTCAACAAGCCATAACATACTTGCTTCCACAAAAATTGTAGCAACCTATTTCTCCCTGTAAAAATTTTCCTTGTTGATCCCAGAAGTCTTCGATTTGTCCTGGATTCCTAAATCTTCTTTCTCTCTCATTGTAGTCATTGTACATGACTATTTTTGTCCTGAGCACTTTCTAGCCAAATCACTCTTGGCTACCCTTTGCATTTCCAGCCAAATCACTCTTGGTTTCCTTTGCTTTTCCAGCCAAATCACACTTGGTTTCCTTTACATTTCCAGCCAAATCATTCTTGGTTGCCTTTGCAGTTCTAGCTAAATCACTCTTGGTTGCCTTTGAATTTCTAGCCAAATCATTTTTGGCTTCCTTTGGATTTACAGCCAAATACTCAGCTAATAGTAACCTTCAACTTTCATTTATCCCTTGAATCCTTCTATCCCAACTCATACTTGGATGAATTATAATTCCAAACAAAGTTGTTATATAGACTCTGGATTCTTCAGCATCTGGTTACTCTTCAGGAATGAAATTCTTCAGCCCTTTCCTGATGGAATACTTTAGCACTTGAGGTTTTCTTGTACTCTTATCTTCCCTTTTCCAACTAGCCTCAAACTTGACTTCCTATCCAATCTCTAGCATACTGTAAGGATGCACATATGCCTCATTTGCTAGCTGCATAGAATTAACTGAACATCCTTCTTTTACCTTACCATCATAGATTCAAGTGATACCTCCAACCTTTTTGGTTGTCACTCATGTCTCTATGTTACTTAAGATGGATTCTTTTCATGCACCATCTCCTCTACATTCAAAACCATGCATAGAATCGTTTTCTTATTCCTGGTTCCTTATTGATTTCTCTTTATAAGTCATTTCACTTTTAAATTATCCTTGACTTGATATTTCCATTCTCTTATGGAAATACCTTCACACCTTTGGAGTGCATTAACAATCCTCTACTATTATTTCTTTCCTTTCTAGAGTGTTTTCATGCATTCCTATTAGCTTGATATCTACCTCATTATTTCTTCTTCCATTATCTTAGGATGTTCATGGACTTGACTCCATCCAAGAGTTTTTCCTTGTCTACTTTGCATACTTACCACCACATGTTATGCTGATATTAATTTTCATCATTCCTCTATTACTTGGATCCATCTGATCCAATTCCTTCATGACCCAATTATATTTCTAGTCAGGTTCTCTGAGTAACCTTTGATAGTTAACACCAACTTCCTTCTTGAGGTACCTGATTTATCCTTTCCATGACTGAGCATATCAACACTTGGATTTGCTTGATGAATTATTACTTTCTCCTATCATAACCCATGTGATTTCCTTCTGACATGCATATTCAACTTCCAACATGTCACCTTTGATGACCTTCATACCATGCTTCCACTGCGCATTCGGATAGAAATAATAGGGTTGCTATCTCTAAATTGTAGGACTGAACTTTGGAGATGTTGTCACTTTCTCCATGCACACATTTTGTCTTTCTTTATCAAAATACTAACATTCTGACATATATATCAATCTATATAGAATAGGTCTTCCCTGAACCATAATTTTACTCGGGTTTTCCATGTTGCTTATTAAACCCAACATCTGATGCAATAAGTTCTTAAAGATCTCAAATGTAAAGTGAAAATATGTCTTTGTCCTTTCTTTGATCTGTAGACATCCCAAGCATTTTTTTATTTTTTTTTTGTTTCTATTTTAAATGTAATCATTACATCCGAAAACAGACATACATCAAAATTTGTTAGCTAGAACCACAATATACCATTTTGGTAGCATAGGCACAATTTTTTTTTCTTTTATGATCACCCACAATCTTATTTTTGACTTCCAGTGATCTGAGCTACTCAATCCTTAATTATGGTTGAATACCTAGAATCCTCTTTCCAAGACCTTTCCCATGACTGCTTCCTTGCTCAATTCTGAGTCCTGAGCAAAACAATTTTGACGCAGGACCTCCTATCCTAAAACCATTCTATGTAGTCTTTTATTGTAACTACATTGTAAACCTAGAAATTGGGGTGCCAAGGATCGTCTTTGCTCTCAAATTCAATCACTAACAGGATCGAATATCCACATAACCAAAGTTTTAATATAGAGGAGTTGAACCTAGTTATTCTCGTATGCCAAAGGACCTATAACTACGACCCAAGTGATCGAGGCTATTACCTTTCTCAATTCTCCAGGCGCTAACCTCCTATCGAGGATCGATGATCGTTCTTGAAACGACTTGGAGATATACGATCAGGGACTATTACAGAGTCCCAACTTGCGCAACATTTATCTCCTTTCCCAAGTTCCGCAATAGAAAATGCTCACCTGTAGTGGAATAGATGGCAACCGTTGATCTTTCTAAATATACATATCGATGGTCTAGGAGGATTGTGGAGGTTAAAACCAAACGGATGTTATTTATTCCCCCAATATCCGCAACTTCTCTCCATCATAGATCTCACTTGTGATGATCCAATGGTTAGGACTTAATCAAATGTTGATCCGACGGTCCCCCTCTGCAACTCCCAGATCTGACGATTGTTGTGGATTTCTGCTGAATTCATGCTTCAATGGTCACAATCTATTATTTCCTTATATCGATGGATCCTGTAGCTTATTTTACCATAGTTGTTTGAGCTACCTTAACCTTAACGTCTATCCAAAAATTGTCTTTCTTGTGAGATAATCTTTGCACATGTGATCTTCTTCTCGAGATGAATTTTGTTCTTGAACTCATGATGGATCCTCTCGTAAGGTACACATGCCTTCTTTACATGTTTAGGTATAGTTCTATATGATTAGGGACCCCACAGACTCCTTCTCTAAGCCCCCCATTTTTTTAAATCAATTTCTTAACACTAGCCCTTTCCTTTGGCCCCCAATCTCATGTGACCACAGGCCGTGACCAAGTGCTAGGATGATAGGAACATATCCAAAGATTTGGGACTTCAGGGCTCCAGAGATTCAAAGGTTTCCCTTCTTCTGCGCATCCCAAACATCACAAAACAACGAAATGACAATGTGCAAATAACAATGGATCTACGGTCCACATTCCTTGATCGGATCTAAGGTGGACCAGATCTTTGGAGACTGCATCTTCTGTGGTTTCCAAAGAAATTTTCAACAAATATATCAGAGTGTCGAATAGGAAAACTCATGAAGTAGGATGGATCAATGGTCTATGACTTCCCATCATCCAATGACTGATACCCACTACAGAACTCCCGTCTTTGGAGATCCGGGACTTCGGATATTCAAAGCTTCGGGACTTCAGAAGATTTCACATCTGAAAAACCCAAAACTCCTAAACCGCTAATCTTCAAACACTTCCACGTCACCCCCTGTGACATCATTACGTTGTGTCACCTCGGTGCTACAAAACTTCAAAACCTTCTTGCTTCCATTCCTCCATGCACCATTTATTTCGGAGTGTCAAGTCTCTGGACTTCACAATCTGGCACCATGTGTCCACTGGGGCCCACAATTTCTATGCTTGAACTAATAAATGTTGAAAATGTCACATCAAACTTTATACTTTTCAAATTGCTGGAAGATGGGTTGTCAGTTTTGGAGTAACCCGTCGATTGTTTCACAATTGTCCACATGATGACACGTACCCCTTCTGGGAAACCGTGGTTTGGATTAGGGACCACCTTGTAGAATTATCTTTCGTGCAACTTCAATCTTCGCAATGTCACCCGACCATCAATATTGATATATCGTGATCAAATTTATGTCAGCCCGATCCAGCTAAATTCTTCGTTAATCTTAACTACCTTATGCCACTAATAGAAGTGCCACTCGATAGGGCACACAAAGATAACACATGGTCCAGTTAGGTGGGTGACATATGTCACGTTCTAACTGCATTTCCATCTTACCAAGGTTCTTAACTCACTAACACGTGGCACACATCCCATGTGTCCACATCATCCCTAGTGACATCAATAGGCCACATCACTCTGGGATTTTGATATTCGGGAGATTTCACCTTAGCATACCCCGTTTCTCCCAAACGTTGAATTCCCAAACAAGTCGATTTTCGGACATGCGTCTCCTTTGACGAACGATCTAGATTAACTTCAGAATTTGACACTTCATGATTTTCCACTCTATTCACACCTTGTTTCTCCCGAATTTCATATTCCCGAACAAGCTAACTTACCGACACATGTTCCTTTCTTGGATCAACGGACAAGAAATACATGAAGTTCGCTTTGTCTTCTCTACACGTGACCGAGAGCTATGACCTTGGCTTAACATTTGGGCGCTTATCTCACTTTGCAAGATCACCAGTC
This sequence comes from Picea sitchensis, assembly GCA_010110895.2. Classification (NCBI taxonomy): domain Eukaryota; kingdom Viridiplantae; phylum Streptophyta; class Pinopsida; order Pinales; family Pinaceae; genus Picea; species Picea sitchensis. The sequence continues at coordinate 158,514 of SNQJ01S0043094.1, read as the reverse complement.
GTGTCTTAAGAAATCGTGAATATCAACAACCAGGAGTGATTGTAGAAGCTCAACTTTCTCACACTTTAATTTCCTTCATGGTCTTCGCAATGCGAAGATGCTTGCCCGTAGTGGGATCGATATCCATCGTTGATATGTTGATCTAGCAATATCAATGACCTTAAGGGATTGCGAAGTCTCAACTTACTCTCACTTAAATTTCCTTCCCGATATTCGCAATGGCTCCCCACTGTCAATCTGCCTTCCATGAGATTTGACGGTCATGACTTACTCTTCACTTGATCTGACGACTTATATTTCTCTCTCCCAGATCTAACGACCCAACACAATGAATGTTGTAATTTATTTCTTTGTGGCCATTTCTTAAACTTGTTACACCTCCTGTGTTTCCAAATATAGTTTAAGTGTTCTTTCAATGACCTTCTGACACTCTGTACCTCAAAATTCTCTAGACTTTATACACCAAATTTATCATTCGTGGCCCATCCAAGTTCTAGGTAGAAACTATGGGCTCCAAACTTGAATTTTTTCCATTTCGACAACAATTATTTTCTGAAGATTTTGCTTCAGCTTCCACTAACATGGCCCATCCAGGCTCAGTGTTGAAACCATGGATCTAATACAATTTTGTCATGTCCATGACCATCATACCATTGTCGAGAAATGAAACCAACAACTGTATCTTTTCATTTTTGCTATGATACCATTTTGTCACATCCCCGACCATCATACCCCTGCTGGGAAACACAACCAACAAATATATCTTTTATTTTTTTCTCTGATACCAATTAGATAACAATTTTTAGCATACCCATCCATAACCTGTTGGCCTATGTTGAACATATATTCTTGCAGCGATATCATACACATCCATGCCACCTTGGTCAGTACATGCTACCTCATAGAAATGAAAATTATCATGTGGATATATATAAACATAAACAAACAACATATTCTGCTAATACAAATTAATGTGGAAATAATAGTAAGCCTACACATACAACATATACATGCATTACTCATCCATTATAAAACATGTACAAATACACAACATGTAAATAAACATAAAAGTGGTACTTATATTTTAATAGAAAACCATGAACTGTGTACAGACCTTCCACGAACCTCCCAACCATATACCATGTTACTCATCACTCTCAGTAGTGGGTCACCCTCGAGAAAGGACTAAAGTCCACCTAGGTAAAGGTATTCCTAGGCTCGATTGAGGCTACGTTAACTGCACAGTACAACAGGAAGGATTTCCTCCAAGGAGTCACTTATGCCCACAACTCATAGAATCTCATTCCCCACATTCCTGTCACACCCCAAGAGTGTACACCTTCATTGTCCAACAATCTATGGACTGCTACACTTCCCTTTCCTTGGGCTTCAATAATAGGCCAGATCAATAATTCTCAGAGCTCTATAGCGGCTACTAGACTCCCTCCAAGAGAACTCACTTCTCGAAGAAAACTCTCTCACATGTAGAGAGCTTCTCATAGGTCTGAAAACCTAATTCTTCAATTACAACAAACTCTCTCTATCACCTAGAGAGAGTAGCACACAGGCCTGAAAACCTTCTTCTTCAAACCATCTCTTAATAAAATACACCGACATCATTTGGCTAATGCAGAGGTGATGATAACAACCGAAAACATGTAAGGACATAGAATATGGAAGCAAGCCATGCTCATCCAAGGAACTGTGTTGACAACAATAGCCAACCGCTAAGACACAGCATGGGCTCAGGAAAATAAAAATGTGCCCGGCTTCATAGGAACTACATGGGATATCTCAATGACTATAGGTTTCATAGGTGCATGCATGTTCAGAGGTTGATAATGGAGGTCATGGATTAGTGCGTGAGTGTGTGAGTGTCTAGGAAGAATGGTCAGAAGCTCCCAAAACAATAATAATTCCCACTTATAATTGCATGTGCATGAGCTGACACATGGAGCTCATGAAGTGCGTTCCTCTCCACTTGAAGTTTGTTCCTCTCCCCAATGGAACTTATGGTTATTGGGTTTATTTCCTAAACCTTAGTATTTTAACGAATTAATAATATAATATTATTCCCTTAGAGGTAAGCCCTCTAGCTTAGCCCCATTTCCTAGCCTCTTATCCCCTTCCCTTTCCCTACCTAGTGGAGATTAGTCCCCCATTCTATTTTATCGTGGCTGGTCTACACACAGTGGTGTATTTATATTAAATATATGAGTATTTGCATATATACAATAATAGGAACACTAGCCTTTGCATCTAGGATTCCTGGTCTAATTATCACATAAGCGTCCAAGCTTATTATAACGTGCCTCACCAGCCTATCAAACATGTTTACAATTCATAGTTACAACTGGGGATCTACCTGGGGATATTACACTTAGGGAGTTTTGAATCCAAGTGCACTATGGGATAATCTATTTTGGACATTACTGTTGTTCTTTCTGCTTTAGCGCATAAGTGCATTGGAAGATCCTGATTGTGAATAATAGTCTTTAATGCTTCCATAATCGTTATATTATTTCTTTCTGCTACACCATTTTGTTGAGGATTATAGGGAGTGGTGAGCTCCCTCTTAATCCCGACATCTCTGCAAAATATTCCAAATTCATTTTAAGTGTACTCTCCTCCATTTTTTGACCTGAGTATATTTATTTTCATTTTGTAGAGGTTTTCTACCAAGGCTTTTAATTCCTTGAAATTTCCAAGTACTTCATCTTTTGACTTCAAGAAAATAAACCCAAGTCTTATGAGACTAATGATCAATAAAGGATACATAGTATACATACCCTCTTATATAGGTTGATGGCTTTGGACCGCATACATATGAGTGCACAAGTTCCAAGATTTCTTCTGTTTTAATGTCGCTCCTTGGAAAAGGATTCTTTATGTTCTTTCCTTGTGCACATCTCTTGCATACACCTTCATGATCATCCTTTAATTTTGGTAAACCTGTAACTACCTTCCTTACATATGGTAAGGTTTTTTAGTTTATGTGAGCTAGTATTCTATGCCAAAGTTCACAAGGACTTTCAATAGAGTGAGTCAAGGCTACATCTGAGTGACATTTTAACTTGTACAAACGACATTCTTTTGTTCCAATAACAACTGAATCTTATATATTTTTTTCCTTTAGACCACATAACAACTTCACCATCTATGAATGCAACCATGAATCCTTTCTTATATATGGCTGAAATAGAAAGTAAGTTATTTTTCAAACCTAGTACAAAGAGTACATCCTTCATTCTCATAGGAGTTCCTGAATCAAGTTTGTAGGTGGCTTCTCCCATTCCTTTGATAGGGTATTGATAACCATCTCCAAGTGAAAAAATTTGGCAGAAGTTATTTTATATAAGGCTGGAGAGAGTGTTCTTCTGACCTATCATGTGCTTAGAGGCACCACTATCTATGAGTCAAGTATCCTCTCCAAGTGTCACAGATCCTGAGAGAGAAGAAAACAAAACATATTCTTCAATCTCTTATTTAGTTAACTTCTTGGGTGGCTCATCATCTTCAGCTACATGGGCATGATGTCTTTTGTTATTTATCTTCTTGTATTCTTCCCTTCTGGAAGGACAATTCTTAGCAATGTGTCCCATTTAATCATAATGATAACATTGATAACAGGGGAAATATTTTCCCCTTCTTTGACCCTTATGATATTTATGAAATCTCTTTGGAGAGTGAGATTCTTTATGAAGGTGGGTCTCATTTTTAAAATGATAATTTTTATTTCCACCCTTAGTATGAGAATCTAGGGCTTGATCTTCATCTCTTAATAGGATGACTTCTTGGTTGGCCACTCTTTCTTCTTCTTGAACACATTCTTCCCATAAACTATCAAATTGGAGTTTCTCTTTTCTTGTACAAATAGTTTGGATGAAGGCATCCCAAGGGCTTGTGAGACCATTAAGATTTTCCATCGCAAGTTCATATTCATATAATTTGTCTCCAATTGCCTCTAATTGTTCCTTGAATTGAGAAACCCTAGAGAAATAGTCTTGAATTGTTTCTCCTTTTCGCATCTTTGTATTCCTAATTTGGCTTCTCAAGTTCATCTTCTGGTTTATGTTATTTCCTTCATACATTATGGTTAAGGCATCAAACATATATTTTGGATTATTCTTAGAAGACACTTGAGGGATCAAGTGGTCTTTAATGGAATCTGCAATTATTCGTTTAGCCTTAATCATATCCTTCTTGTACTTCTCTTTGGCTTCATTTTCTTTGGGTTCTGGTACATTTTATTTTATGAATTTTGCAAGTTCATTCTCCTTAAATAATGAATCCAATTATGTACTTCCAATATAAAATATTTTCCACACCTTCTATCTTGTCAACAAGCTTGTTGCTTGCACACATCTTGACCTGGAGCTAAGAAAATGTCCAGAAAATGAAAGTGCTAAAAAATTTAACTTAAGCTTACCAAGAGATGTGTTGGGATAAGGAAAGTTTGTTGGAGCTGACTGTTTTAGAAAATTCCAATTTTTACCCCTTGAAATTGACTTGCACAATTTTGTACTGCTACCTCTGATACTCGTTCTAGTTTCCTAGTTTTCTAGTTTTCTGGTACCAATCAAAAGTAGGGTTTTCCTTTCTAGATAATCTGGCAACTGAAAAAAGTTCACTCAATATACCAAAAGATGTTCTAAGGTAGGGTTCACTTCCCAAGATTGTTTTTGTTCAAACATTAATCTTCAGTAAAAATCCCTAATTTTATTGTACAACAACAATGACATCTAGATACCTAGTGGAATATGCTCTATTCAGTCAAGATTTGATTCCATGTTAAGTTTTTAGTGTTGTTATTAGGTTATTTCCAAATTACATGAGAATTCAATACATTTCCAAAAAAATATCATAAAGAGGATCATTGGAAGAAACACAATCACAAGGTACACAACATTTTATCCCGGGAAACCCTCATGGGGGAGAAAACCCAATAAAATCCTCCTCAATAACAGATTTCTAATACAATTCCAAGAATGAGACCAAAACATCAAAGATAAACCAAGATTGAGCATGTGCCTCTCTTATCCTTCCTCCTCCAACTGCAACAACCTTCAATATATGTGCACTAGATGAGTGAGAGTGAGTGTGTTCAAATGAGGCACCATCCTCACATATGAAAACAAGTTGAGGAGGCGCTAGGTTTATGTATCTTCACTTGGTGGGGATGACTTCTCCGAGAAGTGGTTAAAACCACTTTATAATTACTAGGGGATGAATTTACAAATACCACTATACAAATACAGTTTAACCAATCCACAGAAGGGGATTTTCTCTTATATAAGACCTGACTTGATCAATCCGCAAAAAGGGATTTGATCTATAAAATAATAACTCAAATATAATTAGAATATTCTTCGAAGTTACAATATTTCAACAAAAACAGATTCAAAATTCCTTAAAAAATGGATAGCCTTCAAGACTTGGCTCCTTTTCCTTGGTTGGATCTTCCATATGGCTACATATATTTGGCACCCCTTCCTAAAATTTATTTTCATCTATGATGATAAAATCTCTTTGATGGATATAGGTATTGGAATACCTTACATCTTCCTTGAATTTCCTTCTTCATCAAGGAATGTGATAGCCTTGTTGCAACAATCTAGGATAACACAATTCTTGTCTATCCAATTGTTGGAAATTTTTGGGTTGACCTGGGTTCTACTTTAGGTTTCCAAAAAACCCTTCAAACCATCGACCCTTCTAAATACCAGAAGGAAAAACTACGCACATATTATACAATGGAGTCTCACCCGAGATGGCTTATGGGTGACTGCAGGACCCAAATGTCTGCAGTCTTGGTAGGGAGTATTCTATGGGGATGAGAGACATTATTTCTACCTCAAAACATATCATATTTATTATTCTATTACATCAACACATCATTATATCTTATATCTATCACTCAACAATTTGTTGCCTTCATTTAGGGTTTAGTCAATAGTAATTATCCTGGTTACTCTATTGTGCACTACATTTTACTATTGATAGATTATTCCATTCATCATAACTACAAATTTGCAAGAAATAACATAAGAATTCCATACAGAGACATAAACTTTATTGTGGATCACCCCCCATGGGCTACGTACACAAATATTTAGATGTCTGGGTTATTTTATTATTCTGCATCAAGTTTACAATGTTGTCCACATTACATTTATTTCTCGCACCTGGAATTCCTATGGGATAACCCTCATAGGCTGCATACTTCTACCCAGAGGCTGAAAACATCACATTAGCCTCCACATACCATGACCTTGTTGGGAGGGAAAAAATATCTATGGCCAAGGGTAAACCACAATAGACAAGCATGACTGCAAAAATCAACTCAATTCCATTGTATGCTATATAAAATAATGTGCAAGATAACAAAGAGGCCTACCTCGATCCAATGTTTGATGATGTTCCACCATTGAGCACTTCAACCCAAAGCTTTATATCTGCAATAAGTTCTGAACAAACAAGCAAAGAAAGTATATAGTGATAATGTAAAGGGGTTAGCACATCATATAGCATAATACATTAATAAATATTACAAACATGCCCATGGATAATAATCATATATTTTCACAATACCAATAGGACGAGAAAGGAGTATTTTTATTAATAATTGATCAACAGAAGTGTCAACATTACAGAATTCTGTGTCGGCACGGTTTGAAACCAAGAAACCAAGTTCCTTCCAAGTGGGTCTCCACCACTTCAATATTCTACCAAAGGCAAGCTCAAAAGAGAGAGACAATGAGATTCTCTCAACAATAGGGAAAGAGCTTGGGGGTTGAACACTATGTTTAGACTTGAGGAATGAAGGGATGTAGACTCAATATGAAGTAATTTCTCCAGAGTATCTTTTCTCTCAAAGTTGAATTCTTTCTCCTCTTTTCCATAGCTCGAGATTGTTCTCTTATAGCCTTCAATATGCAACTGAAGGGCCAAGTCGGAACGTTTCCAGTATATGGAAGGCCAAGGATCAGAGATTGTTTTTCATGACATGGAAACCCAACTCCATTTTTGTATTTTCTGGCAGAAATATCGATGTATGCAGGATTTTTTGGAGCAACCTGAGTATATGCTTGTTGTATAGCTGATAGGGCATGTATATGTGGGAAAATGTTTATTTTTATCTCTGGATTTGTCAAAAAGGGATGATAAGTATTAATAGGGAAATGGATAAAGGACCTATGTGCAAGATAGAAATGGTGAGGCAAATCTTTCTATAACAGATGCCCCATAATGTGTGAGATCATAGGAGTATCTGCGATGGCTGAAATGCATTATAAATAACCCAGGAGTGGAGTGGTAGCGAATCAGCTGGATGGACTCGATTGCTCATTACATTCTGTACTGACTTTGCATACATGGTTGCCAAGAATACAATGTAGATCCATGCGGAAAATATACCAAGTAAGTGTATGCGGCCATGAATAGGAAGATACAATTGCATTTATATGCCAAAAGTTGTCATAGTCACGAATAGGGCCTAGTGAAACTAGTCTCAAAATCAATATGAAGATATATGTATACCATGGAGTACAATATGATCTCCCATGATCACTAAAGTCGAACAGGTGTTGGTCCAATGAAAAGGAAGCAACAACTTAGGAAAGTTGTGGCCACATAGTGATGTCTTCAAGTATTCTACACTATCCACCAAGGGTGCAAGTCTACATCATGTGAATAAAGTATTTGAGGTCGAATATAATGAGACATCGTTTGATTACCGTTCATTGAGGTATAGCATTAACAAACGTGAGATAGCCTACCAATAATGAAAGTAGGTATCAAGGCACCGAGTACATTCCTACAAGTGTGAATAAAGGAGTCGGTGTCAAACACTTGAGAAATCCATTTACCATGAGACATTGATGTATTCCCATCTTCAATGGCAAGAGAGACTGCCACTAATGACTGCAAGCCTCAAGGTACCCATAAAACTCTAGGTATCGTATCTAGAATAGATGAGCTGAAGTCGATGGAAAGAGACCCACTGAGAGGGGAGCATTAAGGAATCTCTCATCAGTCAGCATGAGGAAAAAATAAGGAGCTTCATGATTTGGTGGAGATTAGACGAAGAATATGTTCACAAACCAACAAACCTGTTCATCTTTCGCGTGTATCAAATGAAAATGGTACACGTAAAAGACCCTCTGAATAGCAGTCAATGATGAAAATTGCTGATAAAGGCAAGGAAACCATCGATAAGGCTAATGGAATCCAAGGCACTGCACGAATACCAAAGTGTGAATAGATGTCTTGTTGTCGAACACAAGGGAAACCACCTAGTCAATGACCAATGATGAAATGTCGATTGTTGGGTTCAAGGTGACCTACCGATGATGCAAGTAGGGACAGGGTCTGTAATAAGACCATAGTATCATGTGATTATGAGACAAACTAAGGGTATGTCTGACATGCAAAGTCAATATTTCTAAGGAGTGGCCGATGCAGGTTGTGAGACTTACTTTGAACAAGAGTATGAGACATGTGGTGGACTCTGACAACATAGAATCAATGATGTCATGATTATATGCCGAAGGCATCAATAACATTCTCTATGGGGACTGGAAGAGTAACCTGTCGGTAGAGAAAACTCTTTAATGGGATCATATTCCTAAGGCCATGCTAAAACCCAAAATTATGATGACACAAGGACTCAATAATTTTGTGCTATGTTCAAAGGCGACACGACTGCTGCCAATTATAATATAGTACTCCCTTCTCGCCCATATTTTTTTGTTTTTTCATAATAAACGAATGCTATGATACACAGGAGGAAACAAGTGTCGCAATTAAGAAAAACTAGTTCCAGCAGTGGAACGTACCTATGCTTAATGCAAGGAAATGCATGCAGGAGATGGACACTCGGGGTGACTTTTCCTCCAGGGTATAGGGTGTTAAATTGCAAAGGATATAAATAAGGATCTGCTTTGTTGAGGATGCAAAATTGCTTAGGCAACGATTTATAACGCAAAGCGAGAATCGGTGAAAGGCTCAATACTGCAAACGAAGGCATGAGATGCAATCACAACTTAACGCCAAAAAATATCCTTTTTTATGTCTTGTAGTCTACTTGGTGTGAAAAAGGGGTAAAATTGTGCCAAATAGACATATTTTCAAATCCAATTTACGAGTGTGAAAAATACAAGTTCACTCGGAAATATTTTCCATTTTTGATAACGAGTCGGAAAAGAAATTAACTAAGACTCATGACTTTTCAAATCCAATTTAATGAGTGTGAAAGGGACAAATCACGCGGCAATATTTTTGGTTTTTAGATGAGTCAGAAAAGAGCTTAATTAAGACTCGTTTTGGGGAGTCTGCGGGGAATAAGGCCGCATGTGCATGAATGAGAAATGAGGTTCATTATAAAGTCATGTATCAAGTTATAATGGACTCCTGGTCCTAAGAAAAAACTCAGTATGGGAACCAAATGACAAAGGGGATCTAACTAGGGCACCCATGTTTGGTAAGTCTCTACCATTTATTAGCAACATTGCTTATAAAAGACAAAAGGTTTAGTGTCACAATAAATGGGTTCGTACCTAAAGCGTAAAAGAGGTAGTAGTCGAAGGATAATGAGAAAATGCATGATGGAGTGGATACCTATCCTATATGCTAGGTTATGAAAATACCTACCCGAGGTGACGAACGACCAATAATGACGTTGAAATCCGCAAGAAAGCTGAGTTGAAACTACAATGAACTAGGTCAGAACCATATTTGAATTAGTCCATTAGGTTAAAAAATAGCATGAAACTATATAAAGTGGGTAAAAATAGCTTATAAATAGTAATAAAATAAAAAATTACTGTATCATTTTGATTTTTACCCAAATAGTGCAATTTGCACCAAAAATACCTCCAAGATTCAAACGATGATTACGGGAGTATCTGCAAATGAAATCACGAACAATCTAGATCAATTAACTCTTCATCTCATCCTCTTCAAATTCAATGGATTACATTTTTTAATTAGGTTCCAATTTTTTAGTTTTTGAGGGCGTAAATTAGGATTTTCAGTGTACGTGGGTCTCATTTGTTAGGGTCGCATGTACGACAAGGTATATGCCCCTGTGTGAACTACAAGGTGTGTTTATCAATCCCTACACGTGACTGTGTGCAAAGAAGGTCGCGTATAGGTATGAAAATGGCCAAAAAAGGGTGTTTAACTTAAAAAAATTGATTTGTTTTAGCAGGATGGCCCTGGAATGGAGAGAGCGAGAGCATGAGGAGGTGGATGCAGATTTTGAACAAGATTTGATGGCTCAAGAAGCTCTAAAAAGATGTGGTTTGTACAAATTTTGAGCTCTCAAAGGAATGAGGGCTCAAGTGAGGTTATTGGAGATGTTGGTGGGTTATTGGGACCCTGATAGAGAAATATTTATCCTTGATGGACAACCACTGAGGATCGAAGTAGAGCACATCTACTTCTTGACTAGTCTATTGCACCGTGGGGAGGTATTGAACCTCAATTCACGCGGAGCATGGAGTGGGATGAAGATCGAAGAGTATATCGATGCCCACTGTATAGCAAGGACTCCCAAGTTGGGAAGTCAAGTCCCCATCCTGGCAATAAGTAATCTCAGTTTGAACATCATAGTGCTTGTGCTTACTAGGATCATAGGTTCGGCCACGTTGCATCAAGCATTGAGGCCATTGATGTGCTAGACCCACTGTCTACAACTGGTGTACCTCATTGCTGACCAATATGAAAGGTCATTTGACAGGGTGCAAACAAGGGAGTAAGTGAAACTTCAGGTTTGCCTCTATTCTTTGTAGCTTATTTTTTGAGCGGATTCCAGGTCTGGGACCTAGAGTGGAGGTTCTTCCTAGAGGACCATGTGATCCGGCCATGGTACGGTAAATCAAATTCATGAGACAGTAGGGGGGAGGTAGGGTGACCACACCCTACAAAGATGATTTTTTCTTTTGGTGGAAGTGACAGATCATTGTGTTGGATGACTATCCCTATGCGGGGATTGATTTTCGAGGAGATCCTGATATGCCACTTCCACCAGGGGCCTCCTATGGTGATATAGGTAACAAAATATATTTTTTAAATATTTCATTTTTTTGTATTTTTGTATTTAAGGAACAAAAATATTTTTGAGATGGTGTTTGAGTATTAACTAGACACTTGTGTAATCATAGATGTGGATCCGCGATGACCAGAGGGATTCCTACGACATAGATGGAGGAACTAGGGAGATGAGGCGGTGGGAGGAGAAGTGGAGAGAGTATTACAAAAAGTGCAGGGCAACCTGTCTCATTTGACACAAAGGATTCCTATGGTTCAGGTAGAGGATCTACCTGAAGCCATGCAACGACAGGTGGTTGGTGTACCTAGAGCATGGGTAAGACTCTACCGGCTTCTCGCAAATGTCATGGTTTGCTACCATGAAACAAGTAGCGCACCTTTTTTTGGCTACCAAGGCTTAAACGCTCTTAAAAGAAATCTATAACACCCCTTTGTACATAACTCATACAACCATTATATAATCCACATGCGTTTAAGCAAAGAAATACATTTAAGCTCAGAGTAAACATATTATTTACTGCTATAATACAAATCAATAACATTAAAATTAAATTGATATGCATAATAGAATACATGATGATTATAATACAGAGAGATACAAAAACATAATTAAAGCATCATCTGGTACTTATCTTTGAACAATGGTAGTTCCACCAACCAAGTGCAGGCGCCTTCCATGAACCTCACAGCCTTAGACCACACTACTCATCAGCTCAACAATGGGTCACCCCCGAGCTGGAACTAAGCTCCACCTTAAGACAAGGAATCCTAGGCTAGGCTGAGGTTACAGGGAAACAACACACAACCAGAAGGATGGAATTCTCTCCCAGGAACCTCCCACATTCACTGCCCACAGACCCTCATTCCCCACATGCCTGTTCCACCCCAAGAGTATACACCTTCTCTGTCACCTGGACAGTCCTTCCGCTACTAATCTCCCTTGCCTTGGGTTACAAGAATAGGATGGACCGGAAGTCTCCGGGCTCTATGGAAACTACAAGGTTCCTTCCAGGAGTTCTCTCCTTCCTCTGCTCACTCTCTCACCTGGAGGGAGTCACTCACAGGCCCAACAACCTGTTCTTCCAACTTCAACCACCTCTCTCACTTGGAGAGAGTGTTGTACAAACTGGCCAACAAGCCACATAGGATCAAACGCTACACGTCCATCACAATTGATGGGAATCTAGACACGAACACCCCAGGGTAGCTCCAGATAGGTGCAATAGCATAACCAAGCTTAGCAGGGACGGGACACTTCCGTTTTCGCAATCTGGAAACACAGGTTAGACTCAGACTCTAGATTCTCAGGGATGCGTGATGAGTCATCCACGCAGGGGTCGATTCAGAATCCCCGGTTTAGAACAGAGAAGGGGTGTACCACCTTTCCAGAACAAACACAGACTCTTTCTCGAAATCAACACAAGCTTCTCATTGAGGGAATGTACACACCGATTTTCTTAGAGCCAGACACATACTTTTTGAATCAAAGGGATGCATGAAGGTTCTCTATAGGAGTCGGGTTGATCATACTATCCAGGGCTCCGTACGCGTTCAGGAAATCAGGTATAATGGAGGAGTAACCCTTCTCACGGCTCACCCTGACCATTTTATTCGCATGCGTCAGGGTTGACACTTGTCACCCATGGAACTGCATGTTTTCCACTAGCACGCATCACCCTTTTATGTCCTCCCCTTTCCATAAACTTAGGATAAAACATAAAATGCACATGTATTTTTGGGATAATAATAAAATATATTATTCCCAGGCTTAAGCCCCCTAGGCTTAGCCCCCAGGCTCAACACTTAGCCCCTTTCCCACCTTCTAGCCCCTAATTCCTTGCCCACTCTGTGGATTCTCAGTCCCCCTTCACTCATTCATTGTGATCGGTCTCCACCTGGTGGTGTTTACAATTTTATTAAATGTTATGCATACATACAAGTAGAAAATCAGGCCCTTGGCCTCCAACCCTTAGGCTCTCTGGCCTAACAATCACATAAGCCACCAGCTTATAAAAACTTGGCTCACCAGCCTATAAAACATAATTAAAATTTCTTTCAGAACATGGTTTGCAAGGGGGCTCGGCCTTGTGGACACTACAATCCCCCTCCCCTTATTTTTTCACTATCATCAGTGCAACTTTACACAGCATCTACAAGCTTTTCAAAAATTTTCAAAAAGATGCGGTTACTCTACCCGCATAACATCTGCATGCTCCCATGTCGCGTCCTCAGGACCATACCAGGTCCACTGGACCTTTACAAGCTCTATGGCTCGATTCTGGAGCTATTTTCTTTTCCTGTCTAATATGCGCACATGATGCACTTGCAGGACACCTTCTGGTTCCACCTGAATCACATTCCAATCAATAACATGATTAGCATCAGGTACATATTTCTTAAGAAGTGAAACATGAAACACATTATGTACAGTCATAGATGCAGGTAGTGCAAGCATGTATGCAACTAGCCCACAAAATCTTGCTGCCAATTTGGCGCAACTTCCCAACCTTAGGGAACTTCTGTTAGTTTTCACTTTTAGGAAAACATGGTCACCCACTTTGAATTATCTATGGGTTCTGTTACTGTTAGCGTAACTTTTCTACATATCCTAGGAATCTTTCAGATTCTATTTAATTTTTATCATTTGATCTTCCATCTCTTTGAGCATCTCAGCCCCAACTACTGCTTCGAATGGGCTCAACTTCAATGATGCATGATACCCATTATTATAGGAAGATTCTACGAAATGCAGGTAGTCTTCCCACCTTGATGGTTTATCCATCACATACATTCTCAATATGTCTTCTATTACCCTGTTCACCCTCTCTGTCTGACCATCAGACTCAGGATGATACGCTGTACTAAAGTTCAGATTCATTCTGAATCCGTTGAACAGTCCTTTCCAGAAATTCAAGGTGAATTTCGGGTCCCTATCAAACACAAGTGTCTTAGGAATTCCGTGTAAGCGTGCAACTTCTTTTAAAAAGATATCAGCAACATCCGTTGCCCTATGGGTGGTTTTCAGTGGAATAAAATGGGCGAATTTAGTAAGCTTGTCCACCACCACCATGATTGAATCATGTTGCTTGTTGGTTCTAGGTAGTTTGGTGATAAAATCCATTGTTACCATGTTCCATTTCCACTCAGGAATGGGTAAAGGCTGCAACAACCCTGTTGGGTGTCTATGCTCAGCCTTAACCTTATGGCACTCCATACATCTGGTGATGTATTCAACAATTTCTTTCTTCATACCCGGCCAAAAATAATGGCTTTTGACTACTGCCACAGTCTTCTGATATCCAGGATGTCCAGCATAAGCCACGTTATGCATCTCCTTTAAAATTGCCAGCTTCAATTCTCAGACATTGGGTACATACACTTTGTTTTTATGCAGAAGTAAACCATCAGTTCCCAAGGTGTAACTTTCCTTGGTCTGTGGTCTCTCACTTTGTTGTAGCTTTGCTACAAGACCTCTGTACTGCAAATCAGTATTTTCAACTTCAAAAATTATGTCTTTCATCTCAGTTCTGTACATGCTAATGGTTGTAGCATGTAATTCGTGCACTTTTCTGCTGAGTGCATCAGCCACCTTATTTTCTTTACCTTTGATATTCTTGATATCAAAGTCATATTCACACAAAAACTCCAGCCATCTCATTTGCCTGGCATTTAAAGTCGGCTGATCAAATAAATACTTCAGGCCATTGTGGTCTGTTCTTAATTCAAATCTCCTTCCCATGAGGTAATGTCTCCATTTCCTCAAGGCGTGGACGATTTCTGCTAGCTCTAAATCATGAGTGGCATAATTCCTTTCGTTCTCTTTCAGCTTTCGGGACTCATAACAAATTACAAATCCCTCTTGGATGAGAACTCCTCCCAGCCCCTCCTTACACGCATCTATGCACACTACGTAATCCTTGTTTGGATCTGCAATCTTCAGAATTGGAGCACTGGTTAGTAGCTGCTTCAATCGCTGGAAGCTGCTCTCACAATCTTCAGTCCACTGGAACTTCTTTTCCTTCCTTTACAAGGAAGTGATAGGGTGAGCTATCTTTGAGAATCTGGCTATAAACCTTCTGTAGTAGCCTGCTAGACCCATAAAAGATCTAACTTCCGCCACATTCCTT
>SNQJ01S0043094.1:120129-140783 GCA_010110895.2 Picea sitchensis | reverse complement strand
CTTCGACTTTACTTATATCTTACAATGTGTACATTGATTTAATGGTTTTCTTTGCTTTATTAATGTGACAAATTCCAATCTAAAACGTAGTTAGCATAGGCATCGGATACATGATTAGAACTCCTAGGAATGTGATAATATGTAATCAAATCAAATTGTCGTTCTAAAAGACATACCCGTAGGAATCAACGGAGTAAAGTAGGATCACGCACGCGATAACAACCGTTCAACTGACATACTACTAACTGGGAATCCAGGCAAACTTCTAAAGAACAATGCCATGTGAGATAGCATCGTGAAAAAGTTCTATGATGATGCTATATCTGGCCACATTATCTATGGATGGACCTAGGCATGTGCCACCTGAAGACACTAGCAGACCCTCGGGTGAGTAAACCACCCAAGGGGTGGAAGCCAAGTTTCATGTGTGACGATTGGATCCGTCTACGAATCCTAGGTAGATCGAAGACTCTGTTGACATCTGCCAACAAAGGGAAAACTCGATAAGCAATATAAAGACAAAATAAAATGAGAAAAGAGATGTATATACACTAAATTTACATTAGTATACAAAGAGTTCCACCCAAGCCTAGGGCTCAAGCATAGTACCTTTTCAAGTAGAGCCCATTTATGGGATCAACCAACTTATTCCCTTCATAATATTCTAATTTGTAGGCTCCTTTTTCTAGGACACGTCGTACTATGTAAGGACCATGCCACATGGGTTTAAACTTTCCTGCCCCTAGCAGTTCTTTGGATTGGTCATATAAGAGAACCAAGTCACCCTCAACATACAACCGGGGACAGACAGACTTGTCGTACTGAACCTTGACATGTTTCTTGTTTGCCTCGATAGCTGTAAAGGCATCTCGATGTTGCTCGTGAAGACTCTCTAGGTGCACAAGGCATCACTCTAATTCTGAAGTGTCAGGTAGGAGGTCGACTACCAACTTGAGAGAAGGTATTTCGCATTCAACAGGAAGGATCGAATCCACACCGTGCACTAACTGAAAAGGGGAAAAACCAGTGGCAGTCTTAACCAAGGTTTAGTATTCCCAAAGCATGGGATATAACATGATGTGCCAATTGGAATTAATCCAACTGACAGTTTTTTGCAAAATGGTCTTGAGAGACTTGTTGACGGCCTCTACTTGCCCATTTTCCTGGGGTTAATAAGGGGATGAATGACCATGTATAAGCCCCAGCTTAGATGTTATTTCTACCATAATTTCATTCTGAAAGTAACTGCCATGATTAGTGATAATATCACTCGGGAGACCAAACTGGGGGATAATTTGGTTGAACACAAAGAAGGTTGTAGTCCTCCCATCGTATTTTACGGTAGGCATGGCCTCGACCAACTTAGTAAAGTAGTCAACGACCATAATAATGTGTTGATGCCCCACAATTGAGGTTGGGTTGCAATCAACGAAATATACCCTCCACATGGTGAAGGGACCGACGATGATGACTCGGTGAAGAGGGGTTGGATGCGAGCGCATTTTCTGAGTGAACACTTGGCAGGGGTGACACTTCTTAACTTCTTCGATACAATATTTAAATATAGTGGGCCAGAAATAAACGAATCATAGGAGTTTTTGGGCTGTCGCAAGCCCGTATAGGTGACCACCACAAGCCCCTTTGTGGCAATTGTTTATGACTAACTTGGCTTCCTCGTGAGTTAAGCAATGACGCAAGATATTATCTACTCCTCGACGATACAAAGTGTCGCCGACGATGGGATAAGTTTTGTCTTGGTATATAGCATGTCATCGATCATCTCGCGATAGATGCTGAGAGAAATTCAAGGTTTGAAGATATAAAACAATGTCTCCATACCAGAGGTTGGATGACCAGACAAGGAAAATGTGTTCGTCTACGAACAAATCGACATAGATAACATCCTTGTCTAATCGTGGAAAATCGGATATTAACTCAGCAAAAACTAGTGATTTCTTGGACTTGGCCGAAGTGAAGTTGAGATTAAATTCTTGTAAGATGACAATCCATTTATTATATTTTCCCCTGATTATATATCTAGTAAGGAATTATTGAAACAAATTGGCATCGACAACCACCGTATTCTTTCAAATTAATATATAGTGACGTAAGCGTTGAACTGCGAGAATGGAAACCAAATATAGATTTTCAATGTGAGAGTAATTAAGCTCAGGACTAACTAAATTTCGAATGAGATAGTAGATGAAGTGATCATGGATCACATCATCCTCCTGAACTAGAACCATACCAATCATCTCTACATATGCAGAAATATACAACATGTAATCTTTACTGTAATAAGAAGATTTCAGCAGAGGGGCCGATACCAAGGCCTTCTTCAAAGCATCGAAAGACTCCTAGGCTCACTCATCCCAGATAAAGGGGGTGTATTTCTTCAAGAGGCACATGAAACCCTTAGTAATATTGGCATAATTAACTATGAACCGATGTAGAAAGTTAGCTTTTCCCTGTAAAACTTGAAGTTGTCTAATTGTGCGCGGGCGAGGAAACTAAAGTATTGCCTCAACCTTAACAGTATCTACCATGATCCTTGTCTCGGAAACTAAAACCCCTAAGAGACGACCAAACTTAATGCAAAAGATGCATTTATGAGGGTTTAAGCGGATTCTATAGTAACGACATCTTTCAAAAACTAGCCGAAGGTGTATAACATGATCCACTCTCTTGCGAGAGTGAACAACAAGATCATCCAGGTAGGCTTCAAATATGTGCTTGAGATCGTGAAAAGTGAAATTCATGGCACATTGGGAGGTTTCTCCATCATTTTTAAGGCCGAAAGGCATTTTTCAGTATGAAAAAGTACCCCAAGGACATATAAATGTCGTCTTGTGTTGGTCCTCATGTTTGGTCTAGATTTGGTTATAGCCTAAAAATCCGTCCATAAAAGAAAATATTTCACTTCCCGCACACTCATCGAGAATCTGATCAATGAAATGCGTGGGGAAGTTATCTTTAGGACAAGCCTTGTTCAGGTCACAAAATTCCATACAGACACGAATGGTTCCTTGATTTTTATTTACAAGAACATGATTTGATACCCATTCGGTCAAGGGAACTGGGTAGATGAAGTCGACGTTAAGCAACTTCTCCACCTCTGCCTTAATAGCAGGGGCCTTCCTAGGATTCACAACTCTAAGACATTTTCAAACTGGTTTAGCATCTGAATAAGTTCTAATCTCATGTTTGACAATCTGAGGGTCGATCCCTAGCATTTCTTCAAATGACCAAGAAAACACATCTCAAAATTCTTTGAAGAGATCGGTGTAGATCAAAATTTATTCTGGCAAACAATCCACACCTATATTTATGTTCTCAATCTTTCCATGGTTACAAGAGATATCGATCGATATGGTATGAGAAATACTCACCATCTTTCCTTCGACATAAATGTCGTGCGTATCAAGTGGAGCTACGGTGTGATCGACTATCTCACTCAAGGTAGACCAAAAGTCATCTTGCTCGATTTTTTCAAGACTTGGGAGAAAATAAGATCGATGATGCATGTCATCCAAAGGTCTCTCGGAACCATTCATGGCTTCAAGGATGGATTCATCTAAAGGCAAAGTCTCATCTAGGAAATCATGCGATTAAGATAACGAGGTGGCCCATACAGGCCTAAGAACTGGATCCTCCTCATCCGTCTGTGAGGTAACATGATCAAGATCAATGGAAGAGTCAAGAACATCTTGATACACAATCTCTTATACCGATAGTATCATGGCCATGCCAGCATGCAACTTTCCTTCACACAACGAGGTCGAAGAAGGTAGGGTCCATGGATCACTAAAATAGGAAGTGCGGAAAGGAATGTACCTCCCTGCAAAAGCGGGCCTACTAGAAATAGCGTAAACATGGTGAATCGATGTCGAGAAGTCGAAAGTACCCATGAGGGAATAATACATTCTGACACTGATATTCTCAGTTTCTGGCTGATAATTGTCGATCACGGGGATCGACGGTCCAACAGATGCATTAGGACTAGAGTACGCAAAGTATAATTGGTCGATAGTCACAATATCCCTGAGATGAGGAAAACAAAATACACGGAAGACGAATGATACGATAAAAACCATAGCATAGGTCCAATTGCAACCTAGTAACAGGTTATAATCGAGAGGTACATCAACAACCTCTACCTCCACCTCTACCATCTTCCCACCTAACTGGACCAGAAAGGCAGGGAGAATACCATGAGGGTGGAAGGGATGACCGTCGAATGTAGTCAACATGTTCGACGACTTGGAAAGGGTCGGAGAAATGAGAGTTTTCCAACAGACCAGGGACATCACGCAGGTGGCGGCACCTTCATGAATGACTTCTCATTTGATAGTATAATTGGAATACTCCACATGGATTTGGAAAGACACATGGTAAGGTAAGTGAGGCTTAACATCCGTGACATCAAACTTTATAATTTTTGAGCCACTAGGTTCTATAGATCCTAAGGAAGAGAGTAAGGCATTCCTCTATGATGGACACATCTGGAGTACCTCCAAATCCGACATCACACAAGGGGTTTGGCCCAAATCCTCAACAATAGAGTAGTTCTAGGCGGCTCTAGCATTAGGGTTGTGGGTAGATTTCTTAAGTACTCCTTTCAGAATATGAGGTGGTGGCTCTAGTTTCTCAATCTGTAAGTTTGTATCTAGAGGGGGAGGAGGAGCTTCTAGACTGGTAATAGATTTTGAGGAGATATAATCTCAGGATCAGGTGGCTATATCTATTTTTGCGTCGACCATATTGATACAAACACGGTCGCCATCTTGCGATGGTGGGTTTTGACTTCCACCAGACACATTTCGATCATTCGAAGAGCTCGAGGATAAGTGTTGGTTGTGTGGGAATGGATTCATCAGCACATCGGGTGGTAGATTTAAAATCCTCGCAGCCTCCGCGAGTTTGGGACATAAATTTATAAGGTGGTCATTGGTACAAAGTTTACAAGGAAACTTCACCTTATGTTTCTCTTTCTTTCCCTCTCCAGCATTATCATTTTGTCTCCCATTATTGTCTTTTTCCTTAGGTTTATTATTATTCTTCCCACCCTTACAATTGTTTCGACCTTTCCTTTTATTCCCATCTAGTTTCTAGTCACCATTTCAGTTCTTCAACGATTGCATAGAATGCACATCCGTTGATTGGGTGGGTTTGGAGGATGAAGATGAAGCTAACCCTCTGGCAGAATTCATTGTCGAGTCTGTGGACTTTACATTGGTGGAACCTACAATTCCATCAGCATGAGGTCCAGGATTTTCTCTAGGATCATGATTTGGCCATAGTGCATCTGGAAGAAGGTGATATAACATCCCAGACTGAGCGTATATCAAATAGATTTGTTGGGCTTTAAAGATAGCTTATTCCTCATTGAATACCTTGGAAGTAGAAACATCCTTTGAGATAGGAGGGTGAAAAGACTTTAGGAACCATTATAGAAGAAATATTGTGGGTATAGGAGTCTTAATCAACCGCTTCCGTCTATGCCTTTCTTGGATATGATCCAAGATGTGAGTGTCAGTTACCTGGCGTAGAGTCGACAAAAGTTCAAGACCGACATTGTAACGAATGGGAAATTGAAAGTGGTTGAGAAAGGCTAGCACCAACAAATGGAATGATCTGTATGTCCCCTTAGGTATCTCAATGTACCATTGTGAAACAACTCCAACAAGAGTGAGTTGGAATAATCGTAATCTAATAGAATCATGGTTTAGAGAATTCGATGAGCACCAAAGGTGAAACATAGTGATGTGATCACCAAGGTCTTCACCATTATTCCCTTCAAACTTTGGAATGTCTGATGGAAGTTTGGTGGGGAAAGGGGGCTATGTGGGATCATGACTCACCAGGTTGTTCATTAACTTAGACAAGTTTGGTAGATTAAGCATGGCCAGAAAAGGGAGACAGGGTTGTGACATCTAGCCCCACCCTCCCATGAAATATTGTGCATTGGGAAATTCATTCCATATAGGATTATGGTAAGGAACAAAACCCTATCCACAATAATAAGGACCTCCTCCAGGATGATTCGTATAATATGGGTTGGGAATCATTCCAACAAGAATGTTCTAATAAGGATTATGAAAATTGCCCCCAACCGGATTAGATCTGAGCTGAGGGTTTTGAAAATTGACCCCAACCGGATTGGATCCGGGTTGGGGGTTGCCCAAAGTGTAATACTGACCTCCTCCAGGTGGGAATCCAAAGGATTGAAGAGGATTCATCATGCCAAAAGTATTGGTCGGAATCGACACCTAGGGGATAGGGATGTAAGGCAGAACTTGTCCGCCAGCTGGGTTGTTCCATTCAGCTACAGAAGGATTAGACCCAAGGTTAGGAAAAGGGACACTTACTAAATTAGGATTTTTTTGGGAAATATGAGAACCACCAAATGGAAAAGGAGTGTAAGGAGGTGTAGTGCCACCAATTCCAAGGCTAGCATTGGGGCCAACAACTGGGATGGAAGTTGAAAACTATGACGTGAAGTTAGGAATACCATAAGAAAATGGACTAGAAACCATAGGGATGGACTAATAATGGTAACCCGATGAGTGACTGAAACCCCCAAAAGGGTTCGATGCAAGAGATGAATCATTAACTACAGGCCGAGCCATAGTACAGGTATAAGCCTCGGTCACTGCAACTGTAGCGGTTACAAGATTAGAAGGGGTGCCATTAACTATAGTGGGTATGGGAGTTGAAGAAATCCCAGTGTTCTGAAGACTAGACTCAGTACTCATCCTTGTGGAACTACAAGTCTGAAAGGTGGATGTGTGTGTACCACTTCTACAATCTCTACACCTTTTAAAAGGAAAGAACCCGAAATCCGGTGGTAACTGTAGCAACCAACGGGATCAGCGGGGAGGTTGGTCTGATTCCACGACGACTTATGACTCTAAAAAATACAAATATATCCTAAGGCCAACTAGTAATCAAAGACCATACCAAAAATTCAAACGAGCAATATGCATGCAAACGGGCTAAAGTGGCTGAATGACCTCCCTCACTAAAGAAGCTATGCCTCATCCAAGAGGGACTTGAGACTCCCTGCTAAAGTTTGGAGGTAATAGAATCAGCTATAGAGACCCTCATGGGCTTAACAACCATTCGGTAAGATCCCCCCAGAGAGGTAATCCTCCATAAAGGTTGTGTGTTGTCCAACCTCTATCTGACCTAGGATACAAGCAGAATAACCCCTACAAGTAACCTATGAGATGCCTAAGTCAAGTAACTAATAAACCACTGTATAACTGATGCACATGTGAGAAGTCATAAGTCCAGATCACCGTATGGGTAGGGTAGCAAATCCTGAAACCTTGAAAGAACCACCTCTGACAGAGGTATGGGTACTAGCAAGATCCCCAAATACAAATAAATCCATAGAAATATCTCTTCTGCTAGGCGAGTATCTAGGGGTTATCCCTTCAACTAACTTCACGTGACCTTGTGATTAACTTGGGTGTGAGTGGAGCCTCTTGATATTACCAATTATACAATGGACTTCTCAACTCCCTATCTCAGACACATATGTTGATTTAATTTCCTTCGAGAAGTTTACGCACAAAATCCTATTCCAAGGCACTAAATCCTAGGCTAGTTTGTGCACCCTAGAAATAAAATTGTGACTAATCAATTTTAGTTTAAAGTGTAAATTTTATTGGCCTTGATTACTCAAAAGGGTATGGTAGTGAAAATCATGATGTTATGACTCTGTAAAAGCTAAATATGAATATAATGCAAAGTCTACCTCTAACTTTTCAATGAATGATATGCTAATAAAAGCAGTGCAATTTTCAATCTCAACTCTGAAATTCAGAAGTAAAATGCAATCTTTCGCTAAATGTACTAAGCTAATGATAAAGGTTCAAAGACAAAAATGTTAACCAATGCAAAATGCCTATTTTTTTTGTATTTTCAATATATTAAAGAGAAAATGCATGGACAGAAAAGTAACCTGATATATAAATTCTACTGTGTATAAACGAAATAACTCAAGTAGAATACCAAGAAGCCAAGCAAATAGCCCAAGGTCCAAGGCCAAACAAAAAAATGAAAAACAATGAGAAAGACTACGCCCATAAATTCAACTCCCAACGGGCTTCCTTTCAACCCAGAGAAGCTCAACAGGGACTACAAAGACCTAAGGAGGCTTAGCAACCATCAAAACTCACCCAACAGTCACTAAACCAAGCAAATAAGAAAGGAAAATTGGTATATGTGACTGTTCAGGAGAATAGTGCGTATATAAACAGCATGTAGAGAAGCATAATGCATGTGTACATGAATGTCAAGGAAAAAGGAGCGTACAAGATTTGAAACAAGGCCAAGCAAGGGAAAAAAGGATGAAAACTCAGACTTAGAGTGAACAGAATTTTCCAAGCAATGATATAACAAGAAACACAAAGGAAAAAGAGAAATGCAAGAAGGAAAAGTACTTCAACCCTTAGAAGGAATATCTCTCCCCAGTGGAGTTGCCATTTTTGTTACGAGGGAAAAAATCTCTATGGCCAAGGGTAAACAACAACAGACAGATATGACTGCAGAAAACAACTCAATTCTATTGTATGCTATATAAACTAATGTGCAAGATAAGAAAGAGGCCTACCTCGATCCAATGTTTGATGATGTTCCACCATTGAGCACTTCGACCCAAATATTTATACCTACAATAAGTTCTCAACAAAAGCAAGTATATATTGATAATGTAAATGGGTTAACACATCAGATAACATAATCTATTAATAAACATTACAAACATTCCCATGGATGATAATGATATATTTTCACAATACCAATAGGATGGGAAAGGAGTATTTCTATTAATAATTGATCAACAAAAGTGTCAATATTACAAACTTCAGTTTCGGCACGGTTCGAAACCAAGAAATCAAGTTCCTTCCAGCTGGGTCTCCACCACTTCAATCCTCTACCAAAGTCAAGCTCAAAAGAGAGAGACAATGGGATTCTCTCAACAATAGGGAAAGACCTTGGGGGTTGAACACTGTGCTCAGACTTGATGGACAAAGGGATGCAGATTCAATATGAAGTAATTTCTCCAGAGTAACTTTGATCTCAAAGTTGAATGCTTTCTCCTCTTTTTCATAGCTCGAAATTGTGCTCTTATAGCCTTAAAAATGCAATTGAAGGGCTGAGTCAGAATGTTTCCATTATATGGAAGGCTAACGATTAGAGATCTCTTGTCGCGACATGGAAACCCAACTCCATTTTTGTATTTTTTGGTACAAATCTTGATGTACGTGAGATGTAGTGGAGCAACCTGCGTATATGCTCGCTGTATAGCTGATAGGGTGCGTATATGTGGAAAAATGTTTATTTTTAGCTCTGGATTTGTCAAAAAGGGATTATAAGTCTGCATAGGGAAATGGAAAAAGGCCCTCTATGCAAGATAGCAATGGTGAGGCAAATCTTGCTATAACTTACCTACGACCTTACCCTCAATTACAATTCTTGATCTAATATACCTCTAATATTTTCAATCCTCCCTCTCTCTATCTCTCTCTCTCTCCGACTGTCTGTCTGCCTATATCCTCCACTATCTCACAAAAATATATTTATATTACAAAAATGGGTTAGTTAGCCATTACAAAATTGACCAAAACCCTAAACCACTAACCCTAGGTGGATTATATTTGTCCACTTTCTAACTCCTTGATCACATCTGGTCCAAAATCCAATCGTTTTCCTCATTGATCTGTATCTTTCTTCCTTTCTTTGACTTTCATGGTTTCCTGGCATTATTTCTCCAGGTTTTCCAATGCTTATTATTTGGTCCATTACCTAACTTCCTTCATTAATTACCGCACCTTTCCATAATATTATATTTTCATCCCTATATTTATCATCATTTCCTTGAATTTTGTTCCAAAATGGCCTGCACCAACATGCCCCCAACAGTATCTCGTGGCTCCTCCTGAGCCACTCAAGTAGTGTGTGCTTCCTGTACTGACTTCTCAAGCACCTGAAACCTATTTGTAATTTACTTAACTTAGGATTTTATATGTGCGCTCTTTTCTGTTATAATATCCACAGTCTACCCAGTAATGTGTTCCTTCAATAGTTCCCCACTCTCCAAGCCAACTTGTTCAATTTCGCCCTTTGTTGTGTCAATCTCGGTGAGAATTTTTTCCACTTCTTCTTGTAATGGTTCTAGATGAACCTTCCTTGACTCCTTACCTAATTGTATGGACTTAATCTCTACTTGCAGATTCTTCATCTCTTTTGCACATTTAAGTCTATCAGGTATTGTCATAGATTTCCACTTCTTCTTCAATTCTTGAATCGCAATATTTATCCCTTCTTCTTTTTGTTCCAACTTCTAATGTTTCTCATCCTACTAAAGGTTTGTCCATAGTTGCACACTCTTATTTTAAATCTTTGTTATTTCTTGAATTATGAGTGCAATGCTTCCTCTATGATCTATAGCCTCTGACTCTCATTGGATTCTTACTTCTGGTGGACTACTAGGTACTAAAAGTTCTGTTAACTCTGTAATTTGGGTTCTGTAAGTCTCCATAGTTTGTTCCATTTTCTAAATTTTATCCTCTGTGGGTATATTCTCTCCTTGTGCACTATCAGAAATGGTTTTAAATACTTCTTCAACTTGCTTCTCTATTCTTCCAGCGCTCTGCTTTGTTTCATCCCTCTCTAACTTCACTTGGTTAAGAGTTATCTCCAGTGTATTATTTACTTCCTTGGTTAATTGTAAGCTTGTGCCATCTACATGGGCCCTTTACTAGATGTTTTGCACGACACTTATATGTATTTTGTACAACGATTTACTTGGAATCTTGGGCAGTACCAAGTCCATATGATCTATATCCTTCAGTTTCCTCTGCGTTGTAGCTTCATCTACCTGCAACATCCCCTGGTTGATATGGAAATTTCACTCCCCATAACTATGGTTTGCACTGTCTTCTGTTCTGGAAGTATTATTTTCTGAGAGGTTTGTTGTTGTTGTGCCTGATATTTTTGTTTTGCTATAGTAATTTTCAACTATTCCAATGCATCTTTGACCTCTGTCAATTTATTCACTATTTCCTCCCTCTGCTTCTTAGCATCATACAAGTCTTCTGTTGTGCGATTTTGCACTTTTTCTGCTACTAATTTTGCATCATGCTTTGTAAGTGTAAGTTGAAGAACTTCCTTATGTGCCTTCATTTTCTTGCATTGTTCGGCTATCTACAACATTGTTACTTTCCTTGGCAGTGTCTCTGTCTTCACGGTTTGAGTTGGCATATCCAAATATGAGAAATTTCCACCTCCTATTCCCTCATGCATAGGAATATTGGTATCAGTCTATGTTCCTCCATTTATTGTTTCTACCCACTCCTTTTCCTAAGTTGAATCCTTTAGCAAAGTGTTATTCTACCTTGGATTTTTAGTTATTGTGCTACCCCCTATTTATTTTGTGCGCTCTATATCTTTCCTTGTGTTTTTTGTTGGGTTGGTTGATCATTGTGAAGGTCCAATTTGTACTTGTTGTTTAGATTTTGGTACTTTCTTTGAGACTAATGAAACCTTCCACTCTTCAATTCAATCCTTTATAGACCACTGTACTTCTTCCCATGTGACACAATATCTCAACTACAACCATTCCTTTTTAGGATCCTTCTTAGCCTGGATCCATATGTTTTTCCTTGAAGCGTGAAAATTTGTTATTCCTTGATTCTCACTCACAAATTTTGGTGTTATTTTCCATGTGTTTTCCAAATTCTCCTGCATATTATCATAGTTCATGGAAAAAATGATAGCATTACCCTTCCTTTTTCTTTAGATCTGAAGTATGCCACAAGGATGTGTATTTTACTATGTGACATTTCCCTGGCCTCTAGTAAAATCCACTATACTTCGGTTCTCCGTATCCAATCAATGCTATCAATATGATTAGACATGGATAATGAAATTATGACTCAAGTTATGGAACACCCTTGAAATCATCCAAAAACAAGTTTACTAGATATGGGGCCCATGTAAGTAGACTTCCCTTTGCGCAGTCACTGGTTGCTGCTATTACCCCTGTAGGGGCTTCCTATTTGTGACATTTTCTCAAGAGTTTGCATGCTATTAGTTTTGTCTCAAACCTAGATGTTGGTTCATTTAGTTGTTTAATAATCATTCCCCTAGATCCTCTGTCAGTCCCATATTTATTATTTATCTCGTCTGCTATGGATTTTTATTTTGTTTTGTCATCCAAGTATTGCTCCGGTTTTTATCCATCTATAGGTAATCCTGTAATTTCATCAATTAGTTCCACATATATGGATATAGGTCTATCCATCCATAATATGACTCCATGTACCCGTGCCAATAACTGCTTGAAGCATGCATTCACGTCCTTTCCTCTCTCAAAGTGAGGAATCTCCAACAGGTTCATAATTCATGTGTTGTATAACCTTGCAATCCATTGTTTTGGCTCCAGTATGGGATCTCCTAATTGACCTTCTCCTTTACTTTCCATGTAAACTTGTTGCATGAAATCAAGAAACTTCCCCATGTTTAAAACATCATGGTTAGCATACTTAATATTATTAACAAATCCTAACATGTCATCAAGTATTTCAACTCCTTCAGGTATCTACGGTAGTGATAGTGTGATTTCCTTCTGCTTGCTCAGTTTTTTTAGTACTGTAGGTTTTTCCCTTGTCTTCTTTTTCCTTACTAATGGACCTATTATTAACATTTGGTTCTCTTCCTAATTTTCATTTTCTTCTTCATTGTCTGTGTTCTATTGGTTTATAATGTCTTCAACCTACACTTGTTCCTCTAATTGATGCACTTGCTCTGTTGCAAGGTGTTTCACTTCTTTTGGTTGTTTCCTACACTTTGTTCATCATCTTCCTCATTCAATTTTTCTTGTGGTTCTGTAGATCCTAACCTGATTTGTTGCATGTAGTTTTTCTCTGTTCTAGGGTTTTGCAATTCGCTTCACGAATCAATGTCCATTTGTTCTACTGTCGGGTTTTATTGGTTCTTCTCTTCTACGATAGTCATACTAACTGGTTTAATTAATGGGGATGGACTGGTGTCAATATCCATGAATCCTTCATGATATTTTTTGTTTTCTCCATTGGATGCTATGTCTTGTGAAGACCTCATGACACTTCGTGTTTTCCTTGTGAACCGACTAGAATCTCCAAGCTTCAGGAGTGTCATTTTACTAAATTTGGAAGGGTTTATTTCAATCGTAAGTAAACAACTCAGAATCACCCACTCACACTAAGTTTTCTCCCTTGGATATGGTTTTCACAAAGTCACAATGAGTCTTTTTCGTTTGTGTTTTCTTCTTTTGTAGGTCATGCCATAAATTCCCTATTGCGCCACAATTTTCTGATCATCACTTTTTCTTTTTCTGGTTGTTCTCTATATTGGTGCGATGTTACATCTGCGTGGTCACATTTCTCTAGCGTGCATTGTATTCAGTTTATTTCATACCAAATACTATCTGTTGCATGCAATATTAGATAATTGCATGTTTAACACTTATCCATCTACTATATCTTTTTTTATTTTCTTATTTTTCCAATTTTTTCTTTCTTTTTTTAGCTCCTATTATATACACTATGTACAATTGTATTTTTTTTCACTAAAACTTACTAAGGGTTACTGGGTCGACTGTCCCTATATAGTTTCAATCAACTTCCATTAACTAATCCTTGAATCTCTTTTCCTGCTAGATCCTACAACTGCACAACACCTCCATCTGTGATATATTTTATCTCATATGTCACTAGCCAATGCATCCTGAATTTTCCTGGATGTTGTAAGTATTTCTTGTCATAGAGAAGAACCATATCTCCTTCCTTAAATTTTTAATTTTTAATGTTTCTATCATGATAACCTTTGTCTTTGTTTTTATGTACTTCCTGATGGAAACTGGCCATAACCTTGTCCTCTTCTAGTTCCATGAGTGAAGAAAATATTTCTTGTACTATGCCTCTTTCTTTCATATTTGTAATGGTTGAAACACATAGACTAGGTATCAAATATTCTAAAGGGACTATTTATTCCTGACCATACACCAATCTAAAAGGTGTTTTCCCTATGAGTTTCTTGCATGTGGTTCTATAGGACCATAATACTACTAGTATCTTCAGATCCCAATCATCCTTGTTTACGTTGAAAATTTTAGTTAACTCCAATATTTTATTAAATGCTTGCACAGTTCCATTAGCATAAGGATGGTATGGAGTTCTCTTTTGATGGTGTATTTCAAATTATTCAGTCATTTCCTGAATGGTATTATTGATAAAATGAGTTCCCTGATCACTCAACAAAATTCTAGGGCATCCAGATCTTGTAATTACTTGTTCAAACAGAAAGTGCATTGTAGTTTATGCACTGCAATATTTTACTATTGTTTCTTCATCCCATATGGTTAGATATTATGTCATTGTAATGATGTACCTTTCTCCTGATCTTCTAGTTAGTGGGTTGATTTGTCCTACCAAGTCCATTTCCCATTTTTCAAACACTTTAAGTGTTACCTGAGGTTTTAGGGGCATCTCATCCCTCATATATGGCTTCCCTACCCTTTGAGAAACATCACTAGTCTAGAAATATTCATTTGCATCTTTAGAAATTGTTGGTCAACATAGTCCCACGTGCAATATTTTCTTCATAATGGATTTTCCTACATAGCTTCCTCCATCTATTCCTTCATGTGTTTCTGCCAATATGATAGGATGTTAATATTCCATGACACATCTCCTTAGAATATTATCTACACCTAGTTTATATAAGTGTCCTTCAATAAATTTGTAATATGCAGCTCTATCGACCAAATTCCTCTTCTACACAGTGTTGTTTTCCTTTGGGGAAAATCATGTACTAAAAAAATTAATGATATCAGATAAGTATTCATCAACAATTTGCACTGAAAAGAGTTGTGCATCAGGAAAATTTCCCTCCAAGCTTCTTGGTTATTCTCCATTAGTTATCCTGGACAAATTATTTGTCCCTACATTTAGTCTTCCAAGTTTTACATCTACCTCAAAATCAAACTCTTGAAATAACGACAACCATCTACACATTCGCCTCCCCAACACTAGCTTGTTGACCAAGTATCTAATAGAAGAGTGATCTATGAACATTTCAAAATGTTGACCTAATAAATAATGTATGAACTTTTGTAATGCATATTTCGTATCCAAACCTTCTCTCTTTTGTATTATAATTATGTCCTAAATCTGAGATTTTCCTAGTTGCAAATGTTATTGGGTGATCTATGTCACCTTATTCTGGTTGTGCTAGTACTTCTCCAAGTGTTATTGAAGAGGCATCCACATGAACATGAAACTCTTTTGACCAATCTAGAAACACTAGAATTGGTTTTGTCACCATTTTCTCTTTTAAGATGTTGAAACTTTGTTGGAACCCATCATTCCATTGAAACTTTATATCCTTCTTTAAAAAATTCTCCATGGGCACAATAATTTGTGCATAGCTCTTTATCAAATTTCTATAGTAGCTTGCATTATCTAGTGTAACTCTTAATTGGCGCACTGACTTAGGTGGTGGTAAATTAACAATGACAACAATATTTGGAGGGTCAACCAATAGACCCTGTTTACAAACCACATTACCTAGAAGAATTCCAAATGGTGTGTTGAATATGAATTTCTTAATGTTCAAATAAATTTGGCATTTTCTACACCTGTCTAGGATTAATCTTAAAAATTCAACATGATATTTTAATAGGCTAAATATTTTCCAATCATCCAAATAAACCTCCAAAAATTTATGTATAAAATATTTAAATGCGGCTACCACTACTCTTGAAAAATAGCAAGGGCATTTTCCAATCCAAAGGGCATCACTGTGTATTGGTATGACCGCCATTCTTTGGATAATTTAGTCTTATAACGATCCTTTGGTGCTATTCTTATTTGGTGATACCATGAAAATCCACCAATAAATGAGTATGTTTCTTGTCCTCCTACATTTTCCAGTACCTCATTTCTAAATGGAGTAGGGAAGGGATCATGCAGACAAGCATCATTGAACTTTATGAAGTCTACACAGATCCTTATCCCCCCATGCTTCTTCTCCTGAACTAACATAGGGATAATCCACTTAAATTCTTCAATAGGTTCTATTATACTAGCCTCTAACATTTTATCAATCTCTACCTTAACTTTCTATTTATATACTAGATTTAGCCTATAGGGTCTCTTTCTTATTGGTCTGGCATTTGGTCATAGAGGGATTTTCATTTCTCCAAGTTCTCCTGCTACCCCTTTCATTTCTGACAACATTGTTGGAGATAGATCACTATATTCACGCAGTGGTTCTGTGATACTTTCCACTGTTTTGTTTTCCCAATAGTCACCAATACTTGCAATTTTTGGATTCTCTTATGTTCCAATATTGACTTTCTCTATCTTTATTGGTGCAACAAATTCTTCTAACTGTAACTGTGGGCCTTCTACTTATCTTTCCCCTTGAACTTCTATTCTCTAAATATTGCGTTGGCTTTCTTCTGTTGGGACATCTTCTATGATGTGGTAGCTATTAGTCCTTGATTTTGCAATGATTGTTGAAATATTCTTTTCCCTACCCAATCCTTTCCTAGCATTCCTTTACATTCTGTTTTCTTCCTCTGTAGTTTTAAAAGTGTGTTTTCATTA
The DNA here is from genome assembly GCA_010110895.2 of Picea sitchensis. Taxonomy (NCBI): domain Eukaryota; kingdom Viridiplantae; phylum Streptophyta; class Pinopsida; order Pinales; family Pinaceae; genus Picea; species Picea sitchensis. The sequence continues at coordinate 124,122 of SNQJ01S0043094.1, read as the reverse complement.
TCCTTTTTGAGTGTTTTAACATGCATTAGTGTGATTAAGCTTAGAACTAGACATTTAGGATCTTTCCATCAAATCATAAGTCCTTTCCTTCGTTTTAAATTTGAAATTTTTCTATAGGGAAAAGGCGTTGCAAGAATAGCACTATTCTTGTAGCGCCAGGAGTAATCATTATTTTTTATGCGCCAACTTCACAAGATCATGTCGGAGAAATGCCTGAGATCCTTTCCTAGAAGCTAACATCATTGATTATTAAGATCGGGTCATGAATTCAGTTATGATACTCATTCAAAGATTATGGTTTGTACTTATCCATTCTCATATCAGATCACATGTTTTCTAGTTTCATATCATGATTGTTGGCAGATGATACCTGAGCCCTTCATTGTGTTCGTGTGTTAGTTTATTCAAGATTTGCAAGTGGTAAATATCTTCTACAAGCATTCCTATTATCATAGGTTTTAAGTGTTGCTGATAGAAACCCTAACCAGTCTCTAAATTTTAGTAATTATAATCTACACCATGGAACCATAGAAAAGAGGGAAAATTACTCAGTTGGAACTAGAGGGTGCATAATTTCTCGAGGCTTACCCAAATATTTCGGAAAAATTCAAAGATGTAGGGTGGTTTAAATTATGTTCAACACTCCAAGGTTATCATGAAAAAATTTCTTTGATGTTTGCACAAACTTTCAATGGATTTGAAACATTGGTGGGTAAGGTTCTTTTACATGTGACAGAACACTCAATTGGGAGTGAATCCAGGTTATCTATGTATGGAGAAACATGGTGGAAGAAACACGAGATGCCTATGGAATTTGTAAACCATTTTTTACTCCCAGAACGCCAAGACCCTAATTGGAGTCAGGGTATCCCATAGAGATGGATAAAAAAGGAGTGGCATAATGCTTTAATGGTGATTCACAGGTACATTACATGTGAAGGACGGTTTTACCTTGTCCATATTTATCACATTAGGTTGTTGATGCATTTGAATGGTGATATCCCTCTTTGTTTCCCTTTCTTTTTGTTAAAAATCTTGTCAAAAATGTCTAAAAGGATATGATCTCACTCTGCAACTGCTAGTAAGAGTCATTTTCACTAAAGACTGATTAAAACCTTAGTCATGTATGCTTTGGGAGAAGTACAACACCCTTGGGACCGGTTAATTGAATCTTTTGAACTTCAAGAACATAAACCTAAGCATTAAATTTCTCCTAAATAGAAATGTAAAAAAGAAAATAAGGTTTCTAAAACCCTTGTTGTTACAATGAAAGAAAGTTCCCCTATAGCCAGAGTGACTCGATCCAACAAAAGAAAGATGTTATTGCAGCAGGAAACAAAAGATTCAAATAAGAAAAAACAAAAAAAACAAGTAGAAGTGGATTTTCAATCTCAGGATGTGTTTCTTGTTCCAAAACAGGAGCCCGCGAACTGCAAAGAAAACCATATCAGAGGATCAAAAAAGAAAAATCTTAGACAGACCATGAAGAAACAAGAGGAACCCGTTGTAGATCATAAAAATAAGAAATTGAACTAGAAAAGGAAGGATAAATCAATGGTTAACTATCCTAGAAGATCTAAAACTAGGGAAACCAATAAGTTGAGATTGAATTGAAAGGTCATATTCAATCCTTATATTAAGACATACAATGTAATTGTCATTGATGATGACATAGTGGAAAGTGCAGGGGAGGAAAAGGAACAGTCACCTGTAACTTCTTCACATAAGTTGAAAAATGTTAAATTGGATCCTGAAGATGAACATTTTAATGAACCTATGGAGAAACAAGTAAATCTCTGAAAATTGTAAAAAAAAATGCAGGGCAGAAATCAATACAGGCAGTTCTCTGTTTTTTTCCCTATTTTATTCTTTATCTTCAAGAGAAGCTTTGGAAACTATGGAGATGAATTGTTTGAAACCAAAATAGTATTTTATTGGTAACAAGCCCCTTCACAAAAACCTCTCTTGGTTTTTACACAGCTATCAGATTGTGAGAGATTCAAATATATCTTTGAGGCCTATTTTTCAGAATTTCACAAAAAATCATTTCGTGTTTTAGTCACTAATTTTGGGTGAGGTTTCGGAGAAGATGGAGATGAATTTTTGGAAACCAAAAGATTTTTTTATTGGGAATAGTTCCATTTAAAAAAAAATCTCTCATTATTTACACAGATATCATGGTTGTGGAGATACGAAGAGATATTTGGACCCTATTTTTCAGGAATTTGCTAGATGTTTTTTCCTAAAATAACTCATAAACAACAATTGATGAGACACCTCATCAATTCGACTTGGAAATCAGATATGATATCCTCCTTAATTATTTGAAATAGAAAAATAAATATGGATGAGTTTTCTTTCATATCCATTTCTTTTGGATCTTGATAATTATGTACTCTTTCTATATAAAATCTATATAAGGAGAAGTTAAGGGTGGATTTGGTTGGGAACCATTGCCCATTTTTGAGCAGATATTGTAAGACAAAGAACTATTTCATTTTGATACTAAATGGAAAAGTCTATATGATGGTTAGATTTCTATTGTTTTCTATATTTATATCTTTTTCTTACTTGAATGCATGTTAATATATTGCAAAACATATCATGTATCTTGGTTGTGAGTAAGCCAATGAAGAATTTACTGTTTTCTTATTCATAATCAGATTTATTTTCAAGTACCCTCTTATTTCTTCTTAAATGATATTTATGATCAATAGTTTCATGTGTGAGTGTACAAATTGAAAAATTGCATACTTCTTTATCTTTCTTATTACTTTTCCATCTGACCATTGGATTGACTACAATTTACAAAGTCAGTGAGATGTGAATTTGCTCTTGCCTATTTGAGTTTAATACTATTATATTATCTTTGACCCAATATGCAAACCATTTCAAAAACTGATTATAAATCGTATTCATAAAACCATTGTAATCACTTGATGATGCCCTAGATTTCCCTCTCACAGTCAAGTGCAACTTTAGGCACTAACATCTTTTGGTGCCATTGTTGAGTATGAAGGAACGAAGACACCAGCTCTATCTCCTGATGGTGAACATGGGTTGGATACAATTTATGATTGCATAATTCACCTGGTGACTCCATGAAGGAAGAATTTTTTGGTCACTCCATTGATACAGGTTGTCAAAGGCCATGGAATCCATTTTGGCTCGTAGGTTTGATTCATTTGATTTCTCCGTTATTATTGGTTTTCCAAATGTTGTGCCTACTATGCATGAATGGGGAGACTACCTTCAAAGGTTCATAGGAGATGATCATGATCATCATGCACAACACTTGATTGATTTTCATCAATACATGGACCAACTTGATATTCATCATGAAGATGTATTGCTGAAAATGTTTATGTACTCCTTGGAAGGAGAGGCGAGACATTGGTACCAATCTCTTCATCTTTCTAGTATTTCATCATTAAAGGATTTCCATGTTTCTTTTCATTCATATTGTAAAAGGATTTATCATGTCGAGTTCCTCTTGAATGATTGTTGTGAGAAATTTAAATCTCTCAGCAAAACGTTTTAGGAGGGATTTACTAATGGGATCAATGAAGATATTTTGGAATGTTCTCATAATGCTCCTAAAAATTTTGATGGCCATTTGAATGGGTCTCTTCATGAAGAATTTGCTACTGGAAATATTTGTGAAGGCCAATATTTTAGTGAAGAAATTCTTGAAGATTATATTGCTAGTGAACAATTTTTTTTTATCATTGTCAGTTGAAATCAATCAAAAGTCTCCACCCTATCATGATGAATAATATTTTATCATTCATGAAAATTTCTCTCATTCTTCTTTTCAAGGAGAATTTTTTCAAGATGGTGTTGATGATAGTGGCATAGATAGTATGACAACAAATTTATTGGATGGTTCTAGAACTTGTTTTCATAATGAAATTTTTTTTCCAAAAGACCATGTTGTTCATTTTTATTCTTTATTTGAAGAGCATAATGAATTTTATTTTTCTAAATTTCAAA
>SNQJ01S0043094.1:90218-119889 GCA_010110895.2 Picea sitchensis | reverse complement strand
ATGTTGGACAAATAGATGAAGGAAATTAGCCTATCCAATATGTTCTTGTTCATTGTCATAAAACAAATGATATTCATGAACTAATTTCATTAGAACAAGTAGAGTGTAGTTTGACTATTGGATCAGATTCTTCACAAAAGTTGTATGTTCATCTGAAGATGGAAGATTATATGTTTCTGTTGATTCAAAAGTAATGTTTCATGATACTTATGATCCCATGGTTGAATATATGGAGGATTTTTCAAGTTTAAATCTTCCATCTTTTTTTCGCTGGGATTATAAGGCTCGATTGTCTGGTGAGACACAAATTTCTTTTCAAGACTGTTTTTTTCTTAAGCACATGCAAAATATTCAACCAATCAATTTGCTACTTGAATGGTTATTTTGGAAATTTGTCTTCACTTGATTGTTTTGGTTTCTTATGGTTAGGAGTAGGAGATGTTTGTAAATAAGCTTATTAAGAATTGGTGTGCAGTAAATCAACAAGTATAAGTGAATCCATAGCCCAATGGTGAAGAATCATATCTTGTCACTGAGAGAGGAGCGGTGAATCAGTGACACAATAATTGATCATATTTTTACTTTTGTCAATGCAAACAAAATTTGAACACAATATTTTATCGTGGAACCCAATTGGGAAAACCACTAACACTTTTCTATTAACTGCAAAATTATGTTTTACAAGTTACAATATAAGGAAGATGTTCTTCCTCTTTAGATCATCACCCACTGATCAGGATTCACCCACACCCTTGTTCACCAACTCCAACTAGTAGGAGGTTACATCCCCCTATTTAGTCAACTACAACTAACAAAGAAGCACATACTCCCCTGTAGGCTCCAACCTGCCCTTGCACCTCCCAACCACCCTTAATTTTATCAATATGAAAATAGGATATGTAATCCAATAATGGTCTTCTATATTAACATTGGATTGCATAACTGTTGATTTGTCTCCTTTTGTTCTTGATAATCAATAAAACATTGACAGACGCACTTTCTAATTCACATCTCAACATATTTATAAGCCTTTAAACTTTTCAACACGACTCTTCATAAAGAACATGTATGTTCATTTAATATTACATAACCCTTGTTTTAAGTAACACAGTCATTAACATGACTTTTCATAACCACACATCATTTTAACAACCATATGACCTGTTTTTCATAAATCAATCACACGTATGGATCAATTTCTTTTCAACTTGGTTCCATATCTATGAAAATATTGCATAAACCAAGTTCTACACAGGTGCTTCCCTCAACCCATTTACATGTAACTACATGCATAAAACCACGAGATTATTATCTTAAGCATTGTCTCTTATTTCTTCCTTTTCCTTTTAGCCCCCATATTTCCATTGTTGGGACCATCTTCTTCTGTACTTCATCCTTCGGGACGTCAGGCCTTTGCAATATTTCAAATCTCCCAAATCATATTTCATCGAAACAGATCAGAAGATCAACATTCATTATTCCGTTAGTCAGACGATCCTGTCTTGTCCATAGGTTTTGAAAAAATCGATGATCATGACTTAATATACAGGTGAGTGAACAATTCACATTTATTTCAATAGTTTGGGGCTTCAGGGGTTGGTATAATCTCTACTCCAATTTCCTCTGGAGTGATCACCTTTCAAATAAGTCATAAAGCGGTGGAGACCTTTTGTTATCGGTTGACACTTCCACTTACGTTATTATTCCATTGTACTTGATCAATTGTCGAGAATGATCCATAACTGTTCTTCAGATCGGATGACTCATTTCCACTTCAGGACTTTGGGTGTTTGTTGGTGATGAAAATCCTGAAGTGACGTAACTTGTTGACGTGGAACTGACTGAGTGGCTTACACATGTCACTTAGATTCATGGATTATGTATGCCTAAAGTACATATGAGACCTTGACACTTGTCATTATCTGATTACACCATGTGTCCATGCTCATGTAGATCTCTTCATGTGGCACATGTTCTTCTCCTTGATCTAATAGTTAGGATACTTGTTGAAGTGTTCCTCTAATTGGATGACTCATGTCCACTTTGGGACTTCGACCTTTGGGACTTTGGGTAATTCGATTTCTCCACTTCCCAATTCTCCCAAAGTGAGATTTCATGAAGTATAAACCTCGAGTAACTTGACCTCATCCAATGGCCATTCTTTAACCCGAAAAGGCTTAACACGATCCAACGAATGTCGGGAATTCAACTATTTGGGATATTGAACCTTTGGCCTTGCTTATCCTATCCTTATACGTTCCTCGATCTGAAGGTCAAGATATCTCCCAAAGTGTTTCCTCAGATCATATGACTTGAGTCTATTTTGGGATATTTGTGGCTCACTCCATCCTTCCACTAAACATGATATGACAGTCCTGATATCTGCCAAAGTGTTCTTCATATCGGATGGTCCACATTTACTTCAGGACTTCAACCTTCGAGTGATATTACTTGTTCTCAATGATTTTCTCCCGAAGTGGTCAGTGCCAAAGTTGATCACTACTACCTTAGCGTGCTTTGAATAGATCGGACGGTCCTCATTTACTTTGGGACTTCGGGGCTCTGGTCTTCATCTTTGATTATCTTCTACTTCCACTTAAATTGATCCAAAGGTCGATGTGGATTGTGGAACCTTAACTTGTGTGTGGTTTAGTTCGTCACCCAAACTCCGCAATTGAAGTTATGTGATTGTTGGTGGATCAACCATAATCGTTGATCTTTAAATCAATGAGATCTGATGGTCTAGACTAATTGGGGAATTGGAAAGAATGTGTAGTTTAATTCTACCTTCACGCTCCACAATCAATCCCTGACCTTGGTATGGCGCTTGTGTATCCAAAATTCATGACTTAATATGACTGTTTGGTGGATCAAACATATTCATCGATCTTTGAGTCGATGAGATCTGATGATCTAGACTAATTGAGAGATTGGAAATAGTCTGTAGTTTAATTCTCTCTTTGTGCTCTACAATCAATCCTTGCCCTTGATATTGCGCTTGCATATCCAATGGTACTAGTTTTTCCTGTGTGGATTTTGATCCCAATCATGTTTTTGCACTATGCTTTCCCTTCTGAGCTTCATGTGCCTCATCGACTGTTGACATCAATGAAAATATGTCCAAAAATACCCCCCCTTTTTCATTGAGGGAAACACTCTAACTTCATACAAACTCCCCTTGTGATGACGCTTTTCTTTATGAAGTAACTCTCCCCCTTTGACATCAATGGAAAAGGGTTTCTTCCCCTATGGTAAAGCTATGTCTATCTGTATGCTACTGACCAGAATCTGAACTTGGGTAACTCTTCCTGCAATCATATTTTTCATGTCATAACTGAATGTCTCCTCCTGACTTTGATCGTTGTCTCCCCCTGAATTGATTCCAATTGATGCATTATTTTCTTCAGAGATTAGATTGGAATAGGTACGAATCCCAATATTTTCCCAAGATATTCAAATACATCTCTTCTTAAAGGTTTAGCAAAAATATCTGCAACATCTTCTTATGTTGGGACATATTCCAATTTAATGTTCTTATTTTCAGCTTGATCTCTTAGATAATGGTATTTAATTGGAATGTGTTTTGATTTGGAGTGTTGGATAGGGTTCTTGGAGATATTTATAGCACTTGTATTATCATAATAGATAGTATTGGGTTATTCAAACACTATTTTGATGTCTTGTAAGGTTTGTTTCATCCATTCCACTTGTGTGCAACATTTTGTTGCTGCAATATACTCAAATTTGGTGGTAGATAGAGAAATTGAGGATTGTTTCTTGCTTATCCAAGTTACCAATGATTCTCCTAAGAAGAATGATCCTCCACTTGTACTTTTACTTTCTGTTGATGGGAGAAATTGACCGTCCGTCAACTGAGAGAGTGGAACCGGTCCGGGGTTGTCTAATAACACAAGCCATTTGGAATGAACCACCCTGACGGGTTTAACGGCTCCGTTATCCGATCTAAGGTCCTAAGAAAACAAAAATAAAACTAATCTAAACTAATCTAATCTAACTAAAACTAAATAAAACAAACTAAACTAACTAACAAACTAATAAACTAACCTAATTAAAACTAACTATTAAACAAACTAACTAATCTACTATTTACAAACTACTAACTAATATTATATTAACTCTAACTACTAATTGAAATATAACTTATTCAAAAAATATACAATATCTACAATTTACAGATTTAATTAAAACCAGAAAAACTCATTAAAATTCTGCCCTAAGACAGCTAGAGATAATTTTTGATTTTTATAATTTTATGAACAAGAAATAAAACTTACTAAAATTAAACAATCTAATATACTAACTACACATATATCTAACTAAAATACTAACAAATATACTAAACAAATAAACAACAAACTGACCTGGAAACGCTCCAGATTTGTCCTGTGTATGATGATCTTCTAAGCTGATCGAAGGAAGGAAATTGGCACCAAATAATCCAGAAGATTCTCGTAAATGATAGCTGCAATGATCTTTGAGTTTGTTTACAGGACAAACAAGACATAAAAATCATAACAATTCTATGATTTATAAATCTCTACAATAAGGTAAACCTGTTATGCAAAGACTTATACAGAATAATCCAATTGATGAAGAAGAGAAATATGTCATTCATAAACTGAATTAAGCGATTGATATGTTTTTAAATAATGGAAGAAATCATGCATGGATCATATAATTAATTTATATCATTTGCAAAATACTAAGATATCTAAAGTAGTCATTAATCAGATGCAAAAAGATAACATAAACATGAAACGAAAGATTGATATTATGAAAAGCTAAAGCTGTAGTAGAACATCAACTTTTGTCTCAGTTTGTATTAAAATTCCATATCCTTGTTCTCCCACGAATGAGGATGATCATTATTACAAAAATAATAAGTATTTATAAGTTTTTCCACAGGGTAAAACCTCCCTGTGGAAGTTAAAAATGTTTACAAAAATCTGGGAAGATATCCCAAATTTAACTAAACTAGGAAACTAAAATAAAAGTAAAACATCCAAATATCTCTTGAACTGCCCAACATGCACCATGCAATTCGAATTTACCTGAAACAGGTTAGAAATAGACAAGTTAGAGAGATATTTTATTAATAAAACAATAAAAATCTAATTATATAGACTAGCTACAGAATCATGCGATTCTGTAGCTAGTCTAAATAAGATACAGAATCAGCATTGAGATTAATTCATATCTTTTTAAAGAATTAAATTTAATCATCATCCAAGGACTAACCGAAAAAGAATATTTTAGTTTGAAAGAATTATACCAACAGGGTCCACATCATTCAACCGAATACAGAGATAGGAATACTCTGTTTCGATTTTTATCATAAGTCGGGTGAATGGCATCATATGGAACATCACCGTAATCATTTCTCAACAAATCAAATCCATCTGTTATGAAATCATTTTGATATTCAATTGAAAACAAAGCAAATCACAATTATTTCGTTATACTTGTCTTATCAACATAATCGAATCGAACAGGATTATTTTCAAATCACGATAACTGTATAGCAAGCGATTTAGACTATGAGTGAATTCCAACCATAAATGACTCATAACAAAATCGCAACAGGATCAATCAAACATAGTTTATTATAGATATCGATCGTTTATCATTGCACAGTGAGCAAACAAGATTGATTTTCCTTTACCAAAACCGTTCCATGATTAAACGAATTGTAATCGGATCTGACCAATTCTTTTTTTAAAAATCAAACAGAGCATTAATTACAATCGGAATCCAACTCATCAAATAATCTTGCCAGCTCAAGAAATAGAAAAGGATTTAACACAGTCATTACGAATCAAAATCGTTCCATGACTCGGGTGTGCATGCACAGGCTAAATTGAGCATATTGTTTTTATAAAAATAGAGTCGTTCCAATTGAAACCGAACAAAATTGCATTCTCATTCATAGAATATTACATGACACAACCTATCATAAAAATAAAATCGTTTACCAACCATAACATGTGGATCATAACGAAATCAAATCTAAATTGAACGTGAAAAGCTTTCTATTGGGAGTGGACACAAAACGAATCGAATTGAACACGATCCAACAATTTCGTTAACTCCATCAGGCAGATAACCAAATCAAAATCAGACAAATAACCATTCCGATCCAATAAAAATCTATGAACAAATCAAATATCAAATCGAATTTCCTTCTATTTTTATCAAAACGAAACTATGTACAGGATGATCACCGAATGACAGAGGCATTTGGATGAGTGACTGAACTATTTAAAAACTGAATTCAAATCATTATATCAAACTAGATTATTTACAAAACAAAAACGATGTCAAAACCATACCTGTATAGCGACGAGGCTACTTGATTATGCTAGTTTGGAATTTACAACAACCATGGTTGATTCCACATTTTTGAAAAGGATGGAGCCGGTTGTCTTTTGATTTTTATCTGTTGCTTGGAGATTGGATTTTTGACTGGTTAGCACTGCAATTTGATCTTCCAGTGATTGAATCTTCGATTGGAGTATAGGAACATCATTGTAGTATCATTCTAACCATGAATCGCATTGGTTACAGGGTGACTGTGTGGGTTTAGAAAGAGAAGGCGAGGGTTTGGCCAGATGACCGAGGGTTTCATGAGGCAACTTAATACCCGGGTAGGCAGGGTCATTCTTTAGGCAGGGGGGGAGGTTCGATACAAAATCAAAAGGGGGTTCGGGACATAAACTTTGCGAGTAGGGGTACTCGCTCGCTAAAAAATGTTCAACTTCAGAATCAGAGTCCTCACTTAGGATGATAGGGTTGGACTCAGTAGAGGATTTCGGTTTGTTTCTGGTCATTATCGAAATGAGTTGGGCATTCCTTTTCCCTTTGGCATTAGCAGTAAGGTTTTCCTTGTTCTTTTTTCTCATAGGCTTTTTAATGGCCTNACTTAGGATGATAGGGTTGGACTCAGTAGAGGATTTCGGTTTGTTTCTGGTCATTATCGAAATGAGTTGGGCATTCCTTTTCCCTTTGGCATTAGCAGTAAGGTTTTCCTTGTTCTTTTTTCTCATAGGCTTTTTAATGGCCTATGCACTTTTAGTTACAGTGTCGGGTAAATCAACACCAGGGTCGGCCGAGGGTTTAGGCAGTAGGACATGTAAGGGAACAGGTGGCTCGGCCTTGGTTTCAATTACCACAGGTTTATCAACCTGTGCAGGGTTTGTGTCCTCAAATCCATTACGGGCGATGAAAGCCCTCCAATTATCACCATGCAAACTCAAATGGTAAACAACAATGAGCTTAATAAGCCCATGATGGAACAGGCTGTTGTCAGCCTTCTGTCTTTTAAATCTTTTAGACATCTTATATAAGCTGCGTTGAAAGTAGAAAGGCATGTTTAAAGGATACCCTATAAAAATCATCACCAAACGCAGGTGGTAGAGGAACACAAGCCCGTATCGACCTTCATAGGTCACGAACTGCTTGACTAACATTAATGTATCGTGCCATCGTGGTTTAAGTGCAGAGATGGGCATACCTATGTCACAAGAGGTGACTTTGCACGAGAGGAACAACAGTGTCCATGGCACTTCCTCGACCTTACAATTATTGAACCAACGTTGTCCTGTGGCAGGTAACCCCGTGGAAAAACTGATAAATTTTTCATCAATTTCCAATTGTATATCGTCGACCTTGGATCTACAACCATCGAAGGTCATGGAAAACTGTCATGCTACACAGAGATTAAAACCCTCAAATCATTTCACAAAGGTGAGCCACCCATTGTCCTCCAAATCTTGGCGGGCATTGTCAAACATTAACAGGGCCTGGTTGTCGTTAGGCTCAATATGCACGACTGGTGCCATGGAGTCGAGCACATGGTAAACTGAGGGTTTGGATCACAATACTCACACAGGAGCAGAGATGCGCGAGCTAGCAGAAGTGAACGATGATAATTTGTAGGCATAAATGCCATCGTGCGAAGGTGGTGGAGTTATTCAATGCCATGCATAACAATTATGGTCAAAGTACAATCGTCGGTTTCAATACTCATGTTACTTAGCTATCCAATGAAACAATGGTAAGTATATAAACAATGCATTTAATCAACGTTATACCAACGTTTGAAACCATTAATCATACGATTCAAAACTAAAAGCATATCTTTAACCATGCGCCATTGCATTGTAACAGCTCATATCCATGTTTTAACCAATGTGCCGATATGGTATTCATGTAGTCGACAAACCAAAAGTTATGAAAAGATTAACATAAGGATTATATCAAAAGACATATATATAAAAAATTTAATCATAGCCCCTATGCATTTTCATAGAATCAATGATCATACAAGTCATATGAGGTGCAAAATCCAAATGCTAAATGCCTTACAAACTCAATAAAACCAAGTTATACAATCAATCGAAGTATGAGAATCGATTAGAGGATCTTGCCAGTTGTATAATGATCAATAAAAGGTAAGCGCAATAGGCATAATGACAAGAGAGATATTGACAATTCAGATAATGATCGAAATATGACTTCGAAAGGAGAAGTTTTCACGCTTACAGTCGTGAAAACTTGATGAAGACAAGTGTGTAAATGTCGCAAAAAATGAAAATGTCGTTTATTTGAAAATTGCGACGAAAAAAAATGATGTTTGCAAAACATAGGTGTAGGTAGCTTATAAGATAATAAAAAAATGAACTGGCTGCCAACACTTTCGTCTACACAACCCACCCAATCTGCATCTGAATAATCCTTTAAAGAGAATGAATCCTTGCTACGATACCACAAACCAAGATCTATGGTTCCTTTTAAATACCTAAATATTCTTTTCACAGCTTGAACATGGCTCTCTTTTTTTGCAGCTTGAAATCTAACCACCATTCCAACAACTTGCTTGACATCAGGTTTGGAATTTTTTACATAGAGTAAACTCCCAATCATTGATTTGTAGTGTTCTAGATCTACAACTTTAGACTCATCTTCCTTACTTAGTTTCCATCCAACTGTCATAGGTGTACAAACAGGTTTGCAATATTGTAACTGGAATTTCTTAAGAATATATTTAACATACCTGGATTGATGGATAAATAATTCCCTTTTGGACTGTACTATTTCTAATCCTAGAAAGAAATTCAGTTCACCAAGCAAGGACATCTCAAATTCTTGTTGCATCCTCCTAGCAAATTTCTTACTCATTTTTTCATCATCACCACCAAATATAATATCATCAACATATACTTCCACAATAATCATACTATCACCAACAATTTTGCAATAAATATTGATGCATGTTGATCCTCTTTTGAGGCCTTGTGCTTGTAAAAAATAATCTACCCTTGCATACCATGCTCTGGGTGCTTGTTGTAGCCCATAAAGTGATTTATTTAGTTTACAAGCATAGTCTCCTTTGTTAGTTAATTGAAATCCTTCTGGTTCCTCAATATAGACTTCCTCTTGTAATTTTCCATTGATAAAGGTTGACTTGACATCCATCTGGTATACTTTCAATTTTTTGTAGCTAGAAAAGGCTAAGAACATCCTAATTTCCTCTAATTTGGCCACATGTGAAAAGATTTCTTCAAATCCTACCCCTTCAACCTGAGCATACCCTTTACTTCAAATCTTTCTTCATGATTACTTTACCATTCTCATTAAGTTTGTTTTTATACACCCATTTAGTTCCAATGGCATTCTTATTTTTTGGTCTTGGAACTAGTTCCCAAGTTTGATTTTTTTCAATATGGTCTAATTCTTCATTCATAGCATTGACCCAATTCTCATATTTTCATGCCTCTTTGATTGAGATGGGATCAATATGTGACAAAAGTGTTATTTCTATCTGATACAACAATTGTCTTCTTGTCTGCACTCCATTGCTTTTATTTCCAGTAATCAGTTCTTTAGGATGATTCTTTTGAGTTATTCTTGAGGGTCTCTTTATGTCTATTCTTGGGGATTCTTCTCTTATCTCTTCTTCTCAAATATATTCCTCGTCCTCACTGGTATCCATATCATCCTCTTGTATATCTTCCCTTTCTTCTTTATTCTCTTCTACTTTTTTTTCTTGTGTACCAACTGACTCATCATCATCATCATCTTCATTTTCAAGTATGGTCTCTTGATGTTTGATCCTTATTGTTTTTAAATCATCCACCTTAACATATGCACTCTCAACAATATTATGTAATCTGATATTGTATAATTTGTATGATTTATTGGTAGAAGCATATCCAAGAAAGATATCTTCATTAGATCTAACATCAAAATTTTCAAGATTCTCATCAACCCTTTTGATGTAACACTTACTTCCAAAGACCTTGAAGTATTTTACCGAATAAGCTCTCCCAAACCATACTTCATAAGGAGTCTTAACATTATTAATCCTGAGCTGGCCTTTGTTTAATATGTATACTGTTGTGCCTACATCTTCCCTCCAATATCCATCATATAATCTTTCTTCATTGAGCATAGTCCTTGCAGCCTCCTGGACTATTCTATTCCTTCTCTCAACAATATCATTTTGTTGAGGTGTTCTGGAAGCAGAGAATTGTATTTTTATTCCATGAGTTTCACAGAAGAGGTCAAACTCTTTTGAGGTGAACTCACCACCATTGTCTGATCTAAGGAATTTTATTTTGTCTCTGTTTCATTTTCATCAAGGGTTTTTAAAATCTTTGAATTTGTTAAGTTCTTCTTATTTTTCTTTGAGAAAACATACCATATCCATTATAGTAAAATTATCAATGAACAGCATAAAGTAGGACTCTCCTTGCAAACTTTTGGTCCTTGTAGGTCCACAGAGGTCAGTGTAAACAAGCTCCAAAGGTTTCGAGGTTGAGTATTCTTTTTTTTTTAACCTTATTCTAGTTTTCTTCCCTAGTTGATAATGTCTACACAGAATTTGAGGGCTTTGTGATATTTGGCAAGTTTATTACTGCCCCAAGATTGCTGATTTTTACTAAATTGTCAAAGTTAATGTACCCCAACCTTCTATGCCATAGCCAAATTTCATCTACTAATTTATATGACACTCCTCATCCAATTTTTTATTTAGTATATATACATTCTCAAGAGTTCTAGGAGCAGTACCAACCAATTTTCCTGAGTCCTCTCTCCTAATCTCACATTTCTAGGAATCAAAGATGAAAATGTTCCCCTTATCACAGGTTTGGCTAACACTTAATAGGCTAGGTTTGAGTTTTTCAACAGGAAACACATCTTTGGCTTTGTCTTTTCCCAAATTCATAGTGCCTTTTCCAAGTATGTTACCTGAAGCATTGCCACCAAATGTAACTTTACCCTTTTGTTTCTTTAAGTTCAATTTTTTTTCCTTATTTCATGTCATATGTTTTGAGCAACCACTGTCAACATACCATATATCTTATTTATCTTGCGATTTCAAGGCAATAAGACACTCCTCTTTTGATGTTTTTTTCTTTCCAAAGCTTATTTTTCTCTCTAATGAACTTTGGTTTATCTGAGACTTCCATTAATCTACAATTACTTGCGTTATGTCCATAATTATGTCATCTGAAGCATTCTAAGTTTCCTTCTTGTAGAGGTGAAAAGGAAAAATATTTTTTTCTTTTAACTTGATCTACTATTTGGTTATCTTCAAGGTTATAGATCTTAACCCTCAAGTTTTTCCTTCCATATGCTCTACAATTCATAGCTTTGTGTCCGAAATTAGAGCATGCAAATAAATAACCAAAGCAAATTTGTGGATACCTATTTTGATAAACCTTATTTGGTGGGGTCTTGTATTCCTTCTTGATGGGTGGAGGTAGTCTTTTGGAGTTCTGATCATTGCTTGTCTTTTCTTCATCTTTCTTCTTGAATGTAATGAGGAGAGAATCTGCGTAAGATTTTGAGTTAGCATGGTTTTCTTCTTCAGAATAACCTACTCCATTTTTGTTACTTGAATCCCTTTGTGTGGTTATAATATAATCTAATACTTTAGATCTATTTTCATATCTTGTTTGGATAAGTTTTGCATCAATCTCTTTTCTTAGCTGAACCAATTATGCCTCCATTCTTTCATAGGATATTTGTTTCTCTTTAAGAGACTTTTCCATAGTTTCTTCCATCCTATTTGCTTATAGGATTTGTTTTTTCAGGTTTCTCATGAGTTTCTCCATTTATTTATTTTTTTGTTCATTTTTTTCTTTTTGTTCAACTACAAAAAATTTCAGTTCTCTATATTTGTTTTTCTATTTTCTTAATTCATCCAAGGAACTGAGAAGTTATTCTTGCATATTAACCTTTTCTTCATCTTCTGACTCTTCCTCATGCTCAATTTATTCTATCTCATTAGACTCTTCAATACCTAGAAAAAGGACTTCATTATCATCATTGTCACTAGACTCTGATGAACTATTGTTTTCTTGTTTTGAGTAAAAACATTTTTTCCCTTTGTAATTATTTTTCTTATAGTGGGGTTTTCCCTTATTCTTGTATTTTTTATTTGTGTCGTCTTCATCTTCAGGGTATTCCTTGGGACGAGTACACTTGGCTGCAAAGTGGCCAACTTTTCCACAATTAAAAAATTTGAAAGGCAGCTTGCCTTTGTACCTCCCTGATCCTTTCTGAATTTTTTTAATAAAATTGGCTTCTTCTACATCAGATTCTTCATGATGAATGGATTGAGGTTTTTTCTTATAATTTTTTTTTTTCTTGAGCACCTTGAAAGTTTCCTCTCCTTTTGGGATGTTCTCATGACCTAATATTAACTCATAGGCTATGATAATTCCATACAATTCATCCATGGTCAATTAATCTAGTTTCTCTCAATCTCCAAGAGTGGACACTTTAGGATTATATATATTAGGTAGTGTTCTTATTATATTTTAAACTAACTCATTGAATGACACTTCTACTCCCAAACCTCTGATTTCATTAACAATATTGTCAACTCTTTCGAAGTACTCTGAGATATTTTCTTCATCCTTCATTTTTAGACTTTCATATTATACTTTGAGAGTCTGAAGTTTGGCCTTATTTACCTTGGAATCTCTTGCATATATAGCCTCCAATTTACCCCAAAGTTGTTTTTCATTTTTATAGTTTAGTACTTTAGCAAGGATATTCTTACTCAGTCCATCTTGTAGCATGTTTAAATCCTTTGCATGGTCCCAAATTTTTTTATTTTCTTTTTCTTCTATGGGAGTGAATTTTGGAACATCATATATTTTTTCAAATAATGTCCATACTTCTAGTGCAATGGAAATCAGATAGTTGTTCATTCTAACACTCTATAAGACATAGTCTTCACCATCAAATAGGGGGGATTTTAAAATACATCTTCAACTGTTGATCCATTCTAATGTATAGTTATCTTCAATTTATTTAAAATTTTAGTGAAGAGACCTGCTCTGATACCAGTTGAAGGATCAGATCATGTCACTGAGAGGGGGGGGTGAATCAGTGAGATAATAATTTGATCATATTTTTACTTTTGTCAATGAAAACAAAATTTGAACACAATATTTTACCATGGAACCCCATTGGGAAAACCACAAACACTTTTTTATTAACTGCAAAATTATGTTTAACAAATTACAATAGAAGGAAGATGTTCTTTCTCTTTACATCAACACCCATTGATCAGGATGCACCCACAACCTTGTTCACCATATCCAACTGGTAGGAGGTTACAAACCCCTATAGTCAACTACAACTAACAAGGAAGCACATACTCCCTTGAAGGCTCCAACCTTCCCTTGCACCTCCCAACCACCCTTAATTTCATCACTCTGGAAATAGGATATGCAATCCAATAATGATCTTCTATATTAAACACTGGATTGCATAACTGTTGCTCTGTCTCCTTCTGTTCTTTATATTCAATAAGGCATTGACAGATGCACTTTCTATTTCACATCTCAACATATTTATAATCCTTTAAACATTTCAACAAAATTCTTCATAAACAACATTTTTGTTCATTTAATATTACATAACCCTTGTTTTAAGTAACATGGTCATTAACATGACTTTTCATAACCACACATCATTTTAACAACCATCTGACCTGTTTTTCATAAATCAACCACAAATATGGATCGATTTATTCTTAACTCGATTCCATATCTTTGAAAATATTGCAGAAAACACGTTCTGCAGAGACACTTCGTTCAACCCATTTACACATGACCAAAAGTGCAGAACCACATGCTTATTAATTTAAGCACTATCTCTTCTTTCTCCCTTTTACTTTTTTAGGCCCCACATTTCCAGTGATGGGACCATGTTCTTCAATACTTCGTCCTTTTGGATGTCATGCCTTTGCAATCTTTTAAATCTCCCGAATCAGATTTCACCGAAACAGATCAGACGATCAACATTCATTCTTCCGTTAGTCGGACGATCCTAGATTGTCCAAAGTTTTCAAACAAATTTACGATCATGAATTAATCTATAGGTGAGTGAATGGTTCACATTTATTTCAGGAGTTTGGGACTTTGGGGGTTGGGATAATAATTGCTCCAATTTCCTCCGGAGTGATCACCTGTCGAATAAGTCATAAAGCGGTGGAGACCTTTTGTTGTTGGTTGACAGTTCCACTTATGAAATACTTCCACTGTACTTGATCAAAGGTCTATAATTATCCTATTCTTTATATCAAACAAATCATTTCCACTTCGATACTTCAACCTTCGGGACTTTGGGTGTTTTCTAGTGGTGAAATGCCCAAAGTGAAAACTCCTGGAGTGACATAACTTGTTGACGTGGCACTGACTGAGTGGCTTCCACATGTCTCTTTAATTCATGGTTTACATATGCCTAAAGTACCTATGACACCTTGACATTTGTCATCATCTTATTACGCCATGTGCCCTTGATGACATAGATCTCTTCATGTGGCACATGTTCTTCTCCTTGATCTAACAGTCATTATACTTCCTGAAGTGTTCCTCTAGTCAGATGACTCATGTCCACTTTGGGACTTTGGCCTTTGGGACTTCAGGTAATTTAATTTCTCCACTTCCCAATTCTCTCGAAGTGAGATTCCCCAAAGTGTAAACCTTGAGTAACTTGACCTCATCCAATGGTCATTCTTTAACCTGAAAAAGGCTTAACCAGATCCAACGACTATAGGGAATTTGGATATTCAGGATCTCGGGCCTTTGGCCTTGCTTATATTATCCTTATACTTTCCTTGATCTAAAGGTCAAGATATCTTCTGAAGTGTTTCCTCATATCAGACGTCTTGCGTCTATTTCATGACATTTGTGGCTAACTTTGTCCCTCCACTAAACATGATATGACGGTCCTAATATCTCCCAAAGTTTTCTTCATATCAAATGGTCCACATTTAATTCGGGAATTCAGCCTTTTGGTGATATTACTTGTTCTCAACCCTTTTCTCTAAAAGTGGTCAGCATTGAAGTTAACCACTGCTATCTTGGCACACTCTGAATAGATCAGACGATCCTCATTTACTTTAGGACTTTAGGGTTCTGGTCTTCGTGTTTCCTTATCTTATCCTTGCACTTAACTTGATCCAACGGTCGATTTGGATTAAGGAAACATAACTTGTGTGTGGTTTATTTCATCACCCAAACTCTGCAATTGAAGTTGTGCGATTGTTGGTGGCTCAACCACAATCATCGATATTTGAATCGATGAGATCTGATGGTCTAGACTAATTACAGGATTGGATATAACGTGTAGTTTAATTCTCCCTTCGCACTCCGCAATCAATCCCTGCCCTTGATCTGGTGCTTGCATATCCAATATTCACAACTTAATATGACCATTTTGTGGATCAACCATAGTCGTCGATATTTGATTTGGTGTGATCTAAAGATATAGACTAATTGTGGGATTGGAAACAATGTGTATTTTAATTCTCCCTTTGCACTCCGCAATAAATCCATGCACTTGATCTGGAAATTGCATATCCAATGGTCCTGGTTTGTCTGGTGGGTATTTTGATCCCGATCACATTTATGCACTATGATTTCCATTCTGATCTTCATGTGCATCATCGATTGTTGAGATCAATGATAATATCTCCAACAAATGGAAGTGCTACTCTGCATTTTCTAGGTTTTTATTTTTGGGATTATAGAATAAATGGATGTCAGAGTAGGGAAACAAATTACAGTAAAATTTTTATGATGATCAGGGAGACAAAGGCATTGCTCAGCAGATTCTTAAAGTTTCACCATGAAACATTATCCCCAAAAGGAGCCAATGTTAGTCCCTGGTTTTGAAATGATTATTGAAAGATTATTTACCCTTCCTTATCCTTTCCTAGCATTCCTTTCAATCTTGTTTCCGTCCTCTATAGCTTTAAAAGTGTGCTTGCATTATCCTTTTTTAGTGTTTTAACATGAATTAGTGTGATTAAGCTTAGAATTAGACATTTAGGATCTTTCCATCAAATCATAAGTCCTTTCCCTCATTTTAAATTTGAACTTTTGCTAAAGGAAAAAGACGCTACAAGAATAATGCTATTCTTGTAGCACGAGGAGTAATCATTATTTTTTATGCGCCAAATTCACAAGATCATGTCGGAGAAATGTCTGAGATCCTTTCCTAGAAGCCAACATCATTGATGATTAATATCAGGTCGTGAATTCAATTATGATAATAATTCGAAGAGTATTGTTTGTAATTATCCATTCTTATATCAGATCGCAGGTTTTCTAGTTTCATATCACAATTGCTAATAGATGATACCCGAGCCCTTCATTGTGTTCGTGTGTAAGTTTATTCGAGATTTGCATGTAACAACACTGGTTAAATAGATGCATAGGGATTATTAAGTAAAATTAATTGAATGGTGACCTAATATGGTTTAGTTCGAAGCAATGATTGTATTAATATGTGTACCCAATTTAACTTCATCTATTAGAACAATGATATCTAATGCCATAATATCATCTATTCTTTCGAGGAGTTATTCTGATATGTCTGTCTCATGGATGATTGAATGGATGAATGAATGACGAAAGAAATGATGGGAAGAATGATCAAAGATGGAAAAATGAACTAAGTCCCTCAACTTGTATATGTATGTGTCACTAACTTGACACTTGTCGTATTTGCAGGAACCACTGGCCACTTGTCCCCAATTTTAGAACTTAGGATAATATAATTATCCATACTTTATATTTAAAATATTAATATAATATTCATTTTTGGCTTAATATCCCCTAGCTTAACCCTTTTCCTTAAATTTTAGGCCCCTCCATTTCCCTAACAGGTGGAGTTTACTCCCCGATCTCTTTTATCATGGTAGTGCGATTAACGTACCTTGATGTATTTTATATTATTAATTATGAGACATACACAAAATAGGTTCACTGGCCTTAGCATTTAGGTTCTCTGGCCTAATAAACATATAAACCCGTAGCTTATAATTTTTTGGCTCACTAGCCTATAAAAAAGAAAATGTACACAAAGGCTCGTTGGCCTAAATATCGTGCGCACTCAAGTTGCTGCGTGCGTTATCCAAGAATGTGCACACTTCATCATTTCTCTACACAATACATGCACGCACTATTCCATGAAACGTGCACACCAAAATTATATCAAATCAACTCACCAACTTAAGTAAATTTTCATTTACATTACAATTAGGTTTGGCCTAGGGATATTACAATCCCTCCTTGTTATGCATTTTCTGGGTTGCATCATTTACCAATATACAACAAAATTTCAAAATCCTCAAAGATGTGGGTATTATACTGTAATTTGCATCCCTAATTCTCTGATGAAGTCCTGAGGGACATTGGAGTCCATTGGACAACTAAAATCCCTATGAGGCAATTAGGCTATTTGATTTTTGGTCCCGAATATTAATGTCATTATGTATATACACTTAGGCATGTACTTGCTCACTGAATAGCATTCGATCAACCTTATGATGCTTGCTCGAGGTATTTTATATTTATTTAGTAGTGATACATGGAATACATTATAAACGGAGACATAGATGAAAACAATGCAATCATATAAGCTACTACTGCAATCTCTCTATAGGATTTTCAAATATTATGATAGCGGTGGCAACTTTGAACAATTTCCCAACTTGAGAGAACTTCTGTTGGCTTTCAATTTCAAGAACTGCAGTCACTTGGTTCAAATTCCACATGAGTTTCCCTTATCATCATAGCACTGCTTCTTGTCTTAGGCGACCTTTGTTTTGTTTATTTTATCATTTGCTCTCCATTTAAGGCAAATGCATTGGCTCCATGCTGTTGTTGGGTTATCCCGACTAACGTTGTTTCACTTTCTTCCATAAAGTGCCTCAAATGGAGCTCATCTTTAGAGATGCTTGGTACCATTATTTATAGAAAACTCTACCAAGTGTGTTAGTCTTCCCATTTTGATGGTTTAGCCATCACATATATCATATCATTCAATCATACGTTCACCATCTCTAGTTTCCCATCGATTACGGATGATAAGTTGTACTAAATTCAAATTTAATTTCCAAATCCATTAAATGATCCCTTCCAAAATTTTGAGCTAAATAGTTGGAAATATGGCTACAGCAGAGATGATGGAGATGATCAAGGTTGTCATTGATGTGTCGATTGTGTATGGTGAACACGGATGCTGAATCTCAGATGTTGAAAAATAGATGCTGAAACACAAATCTTTGAATCCACGGATATTTGAAGCGTGAATCTTTTGAAACACAAATCTTTGAATCACGGATATTTGGCATTAGATGCGAGAACACAAATCTTGAATCACGGAATCTTGAAAGCGTAGATGCTAAAGCATCTTTGGAACACGAATCTCTTTGGAACCTACATTCGCTTCGGAACCGCACGGCTATTTGGAACACGAATCTTTGGAACCACGAATGTTGGAACGAATCTTGGAACACATTGTGGAACGAATCTTTGGGAACATTGCTTGGAACCATTTCAGAACACAGTCTGGAATGCAGTCTTTGAAGCAATTTGGAACCACAATTTGGAGCGCAAAATCTTTGGAACATAAGCGTTGCATGATGTGGCATCGTGAGACATGAAAAGGCAAGTTGGAAAATGAGGAGAATGCATCGCGGCGAAGAAAGAATGAAAGGAAGCTGCGGTTGGAAGAAAAGCCCGAAGGCGTTGAGTCTAAAATAGGCGGGAATGGAGCGGAGGAACACGGCGTTGCATGATGTTGCATACGTGAAGGAGAACATGCAAAGTCGATTCGACAGAAAAATCAAGAGAATGTTATTGGCATCGCAGCCGAAGAAAGAGTGAAAGAAAGGAAGCTGTAGTTGGGTTTGAAAGCGTGGAGAAAGCCTACGCATGAATCTATAAAATCTTATTTGGAGCAGAGATGAATTATTCTTGTTGATGTGAGAAAGGTGAGCTATGGATGTGAAAGAAAGGAGGTGAATGCGTGGCGGAGAAGAGTCGGGAGATAGAACGCGAGAGGGCGGTGAAACGACGGCGTCGAGAAACAATGAAGAATCTGGAGAAGATCAACGAGAGCAGGCAGCAAGCTATATAGGAATGAACAAGTTGATTTAAGCAATATGTTTTTTGGTAAATGGGTGGCCCAGGGTGGTGCTAGGGAGGCGATATGTCCTTTCACACAAGTGGGTGCTTGTAATTATCACGAAGGTTGGTGCCTTCATTCGGTTGGTACTGAAGTAAAAAGGAATTCGGTGCTTCCACCCAGTGGGTGCTGGGTTTCTGGGGGAGTTGGTGCTCTCGGCCAGTTGTCGCTGGCAATTAGAAGTTGTAGCCTCTATGAGTTGGTGCTCATAAAAGGTGAGATGTAACAAAGTTGAATGTGAACATCTTAAGAAGAGCGAGGTTTTCCGGTTGGGTTTCCTCTTGAAAATCCGTGTCGTTACTTGTATTTGAATCTTGTGTGTGATTGTTGTTCTTTATACTATACGCTTTATGGTTATAACTTCTGGATTTCCTGATAAAGACTCAACGCCATAAGATTAATAATTCAAAGTTGAAATGAGAGTAAATGGTTAATAATCTACACTAAGCGATTCACCCCCTCTGGGTTAGTTCATGCACAACAGTTTGTATCAGAGTAGGTTCCTTTGGTGTAAGGAAGATCCTGCGGTGAAATCATGACTAGTCATGATGACTCAACCAACAAGGCACCCATTTTAATAGCTTTGATTTTATATACGGAAGGTAAGGACGAGAGCATACTTAATATCTCTTGAGCGGTGTTTGGAAGTAGTAGAAAATGAAAGTTAAAGATGCCAAGCTACAAACTTATAGACTGAGATTTGAGCAGGTTATGAGAATGAATGAAGATGAAAACATAAGTAAGTTTTTTGAGAGTTGATGAAATGGTGCCAGATGAATACCCTTGGGGGTTTAGGAAACAATTGATGACTCACTTCTTTGTCGGAAAGAATTTTGAGATCTCTACACGAAGATTCAATCCCTAAAGTCTGTAATAGAGGATAGTGAACTCAAGACATTATCTCTTGATCGGTTGCTAGGAACTTTAGCAACATGAAATGAGGATGATATGATGAGATCAAAACTCATCTAGAAGCCACCATTCAATGAGAAAAAGTCACGAGTCTAATGGATGAAATCGAGGCAAAATTGTAAGAAGGTTAAAAGCGGATCGGAGAATTTCATGAGAAAACTACCTTTAAGTGTTTAATTTTGTGGTAAAGGTGGGAGGCATTTTCATGCTAAATGTCCTTATAAAGGAAAAGAACAGAACTCGGTGATGAAGAAAGGTTTACAAGGAAGAAATATAATAAAGAAAAATAAGTATAAGAATAAAAGAAAAGTCATTGTGTAAATAATGATGATTCTCTGAGAGCATACTCCAGGATGAGTAGATCCTCCATGAGATCAAGAAGATACAACTTCATGTTTATGGCCATATGGAACTTGAGTAGAATTGTTTGAGGAGAATGATATGGATGCGGAAGTGGATATGGAAGATTATGAGTTGATGTGTGTGCCCTGGAAGATATAAATAGACTGAGAATAAAGAGAAAGCAAAAACAATTTATTAATCCGATTGTGGAAACCAATGCGTTAGACTTGTTCCCCTTTTGAAGCTAGAACTTGAAGAGGCGGAGAAAGTTGAAGAAGTCCTAAAACCTTGAGTTAGCTTAAAGTAGATCAGGTATGTGACAACTAGAAAGAAGAAGTTGTAACTGTTATGAAGGAGCTAGAAAAATATCAACCTTGGTATAATGAGGAATATTTCTAGTATCAAAGCTTAATTTGAACAATATTTTAAGCAGTTGAGAGACCTCTAGAACTCATCGAGTCCTAGGATATATGAAGAAGGAATCTGGCCGGCGATAGGATTAAAGAATAGAGAATCATCCAATGTGATTAAGTTTCAAAACAACAAGCAGTTGGAAGGTTCTAAGATAAAAAATATTGGAGCATGCCCATTTTTCAACAAAACGGACTCAAGTAATACAAGAAAAGAGCAAGCTAAGGTTGGTTCAATCAATAAGCTTGTACAGCCAGGATGTCGAAGGAGGTCAAATTACAGAGTTCAGAATGCAGACCACAATTACAAACATGAGGACCAAGAGTCAATGTATTATCTTCTCAGGAATCAACCAATTGAGGGCATACTGAGCTCTTCAATGGTTTTTGTTTTTTGCTGCTATAACTTTAGGCACAAAGCTGCAAACTATCTTTATAATCCCAGAAACATTCTGGTCGATGGCAAAAATAAGCGATATCATCACAAGGGACGTCTTGCCTATGAGGGTAAAAAGAAAGGGATTTAACAGTATGTTAATCTATTTGACTCCTTATACAATGAACAAAATGCTAAGCCGCTCTGTTTTGGACATGTAGCTATAGGGGGATGCAATTTAACAAAAGCACTACAAGGCAATTAAAAACAGAAATACTCAATTTGGTAAAATGTGTATGGAGAAAGAAAGAAAAGGTCTCATTGTAACCTTGTGCTCTCGGTTCAAAAACAGAAGGACCCCTGGTACATTGGCGGTGGATGTTCAAAGCATATGTCCGGAGATAAGGAGAAGTTTATTACGCTCAGACAGGGTAATAAAGGTGGAAAGGTAACCTTTGGAAACGATGCACCGGGGAAAGGTCGAGGAACAGGAATGGTTAGTCGAGCAATGGAAAGGGCTTCGAGCGATGTTATTTGTAGATGGGTTAAATCACAATCTTCTTAGTGTAAGCCGGATGTGATAAGGATGTGGGGATTACATTTCTGCGCTAAGGTATGAAATTAAAGAGGTCTCTCGGGAAAACTAGTGCAAAGGGTGAGCGAGGAAAATATTTTACATTCTAAAAGAAGGGAAAGAGAGAAGAATGTCATCTAAGTATACAATAAATGAAAGGTAAATTTTACGTGGCACGAGAAGGCGGGACCTTACACTGTTGATCATCTAATGGAAACTTCGGAAACGAGGAAGCGGCCATTAAAGAGATTTCCCGATATCAAAACCACATGATATTGTGTGTAAACCATGTCAAATGGGAAAACTGAACTTCGAGTTTAAATCAAAAGTTTTCCATCGTCAAACAAACCCCTTAGTTAGTTCATATGGATCACGTAGCCCATGGCATCAAGAAAGGAAGGTCACGAACCAAAGAAAACTATTTCATGTTGGTTATTGATTATTCCAGATTGACGCAGTTGCGTTCCTCAAAGGAAATACGCCAAATTCAAACACTAAGCGTTGGTGAAAATCCATATTTGGAAGGAGAATAAAGCTATGAATCGATAAGAGGAGGAAGTTTAGCTCAATTAATTCTGTGATGAGCATGGCATCAGAAAAGAATACACAATTGCGAAGCATACTCGTGAGAATGAAGTGGTGGAAAGACCGGAGAATAGAGCAGTTAAATAGAAAATGGCAAGGTCAATGATGAAGGAAAAGGATATTTCCTTCAAAGCTTAAGGTGAAAATTCATGTTATTACACACATTCTTAATAAAGCACATTTGAGACCAAGCAGTGATAAGACTCCATATCATCTATGGTTTGGAAGACCTTCCACTATTAAGCACTTCATGTCTTTGGAAAAGTATTTATCAAGAATATAGAATCTAGGTAGAAATGTGATGACAGGGTTGATGAAGGAATTTCTTGGATATGCTTTTCTCAAATAGCAAAGACTCTTGAGATGTTATAACAAGAGGCTACATAGAATGGTTGGCTGCATAGATGTTAAAAGTAGATGAAGAATGTCATGGAAACACCGATCTGAAACTGATGAAGAATGGGGCTTGGATGATCACCGGATGAAAAACGGGACAAGGTCCGCAGGAGGAAGAATACGAGCCCGGAGAGGATGAAAGGAGATTCCCAACGACCACCAGTAAAGCCTTCTTCGAGAATTATTAGAAAAGTCATCACGAAGTCAAATCATTGGTGATGAGAACAAAAGAAAAAGGTTGGAACTAGAAAGAAAATTTTGGCCGAATCTGAAAAGTCACATGTGGCATTCTTATCTAAAATTAGACAAAAGATTTAATGAAGCATGTAAACAAAAAGACTGGATAACAACCATGAATGAGAGGTAAGACCCGATTGAAAAAAAATAACACACAGACGTACCTAGACCTTGAGACAAGAATGTGATAGGATCAAAATGGGTCTTTAAGAATAAGTTAGATGAGCAGGGTCAGATTGTGAGAAATAAAGCAAGAATTAGTCTGCAAGGGATATGCTGAGATTGAAGGACAAGACTTTGATAAACGTTTGCTCGGTGGCAAGAATGGAGGGTTATAAGAGTGTTTTATCTATACATGTCTAAGCGATTCAAAGTATACCAGGATGGATGTCAAGTCGACATTTGAATACTGGGAATTTAGAAGAGAAAGAAGTGTATATGGAGCAACGAGAAGGTTTTTCTCTCACAGATAAAACTGACTATGTTTGCAAGATGAAAAGGTATATGGGTTGAAACAAGCACCAAGAGCCTAGTATGAGAGACTGGACAAGCCTCTACATGATAAAGGATTCAAGAAAGATTCTGGAGATAGCAATTTGTATACAAAATCTTAAGGTGTTGATTTATTGGTTATACTAGTTTATGTTGATGATATTACTTTTGGTTGTACTAACCACTCCACTGTTCAATGGTTTTATGGCTGATGAAATCTAATTTGAGATGTCTATGTTTGTTGTCCTTACTTCCTTGGACTTCAAATTACTCCGAATGATGAAGGTTTATTCCTCTCTCCAAAGAGAATTATTTAGGAGTTTTGAAAAGGTTTCAAATAGAAGATGCCTCACAGGTGAGGCACACCCATGAAGATACATGGTACACCAAATTAAGGCAAATATGTACTACCAGTGGATCAAAGGTTGTAGAGATCTATGATAGGAAGCTTGCTATATATCACTATAACAAGACGAGACATAATGCACGATGTTGGGATGGTGGGAAGATCAAAGTTGCCCTAAATAGAGTCAAAAACATTAGGCTGTGAAAGATTTTCAAATATCGAGAAGGCATACGTCTTATCGTTTACATGCACCAAGAAACCAAAATTTTTCAAGGCGATGGCATATTGAGGATCTTGATTGAGCCAAATTGGCATAGATGAGGAAGGCGTGATGGAGGTGCATTCTTCTTAGGTGATTGATTGATTGCTTAGCAAGCAAGAAGCAAATTTCTATAGCTTTGTCTACCACGAGAAAGCGGGATACATTTCAGTTGTTGCATGTTGTACTCGGGTAATATGGATGATACAAGATCTTACGGACTTGAAGGTAACATATAGAGAACCCATTTCCTCTTCTTTGTGATAATACTAGTACCATTAGTGTTTCCAAAGAACCGATTCTTCATTCCAAGACAAAGCATATACCTATGAAGTATCTCATTTCTTAAAAGATCCGGGTTGCCAACAAAAGTGAGTACGATTCGCGATACACATTCCCTCCCGCGAGCCCAGTTAGCGATATATTTGCAAACCATTACCCAAGGCAGTTTGAATACCTCAGACAGAAAATGGATGTCCTACCCTTCTCTAACTAAACCTCACTTTTGCTTGTCGGGGAAGGCGTGTGCTGGAATCACTGAAGAGACATTTTGGTTTTCATATCAGTATTGAATATATGATTGTAGCTGTGTTGAGTTTGGTTAAGAACAACAAAGATTGACTTGTACATAGAACTGTTTTTAGAAGTAATATAAGAACAACTGAGGAAGCTGACATGAAGTGACTGATTAAAGATTGAAGACTATGAGAAAATTTGGCACGAATGGGGCTTGAGCAAAATGTCAGAAGTAGATGTGTTAATTAGATGATTGAAAATTTGTGTCCAGGACAGAAAATATCTGATTGATTCAAAAGAGTGCAAGTCCATAGGATCTTTTCACAAGGCTTTGCTGGCCTACTGAACTTAGCAAAGGGATTTAAATAATGAAAATACATAAAGAATCGGTGATACCTTCTCGGGGTATTATGGTTAGTGCATAAGTCCCGGGGAGCCTGAAGAGAACATTTTAAATACTTTGTCCTTGATGTCAAAGGGAGAGCAATGAAAGACATATTGCCAAACATATTGCCATCAATGCCAAAAAGGGGAGATTGTTGGAAATATGCTTTAATAATAGAGATGATCACGGATGATCAAAGGTTATACATTGATGGCTTAATCGATTGTGTATGTGGTGAAACAGGTCTTTAAATCTCAGGATATTTGAAATGAATCTTTGAAACACAAATCTTGAATCACGGAGATGTTGAAGCGTAGATCTTTGAAACTAAAATCTTGAATCACCAGAATGTTGAAGCAGTAGATGTTGAAACACAAATGCGGAATCACGGATCTTTGAAGCGTAGATGCTAAAAGCGCATCTTTGGAACGAATCTGGAACCACCGGTATGGGAACATTTCTTTGGAACACGAATCTTCCGGAACATGAATGTTGGAACCATGACTGCTTTGGAACACGAATCTTTGGAACCACGAATGTTGGAACCACATTGCTGGAACCACATTGCCGGAACACGAATCTTTGGAATACGATTACTAAAGCAGTGGAACAGATGTTGGAACGCAAATGCTGGAACACCGCGTTGCATGATAAGGCATGCGAAAAGCAGAAGAAAAAAATGAAAAAAAAAAAAAAAAAAAAAAAAAAAAAAAAAGAAGAAGAAAGAATGAAAGGAAGCTACGATTGGAGTTGAGAAAAAGCGAGAAAAGCGTTTAGTCTAAGAAATAGGCTGGCGGAATGCGACGGAGGAACACAGCGTTGCATGATGTGGCATCGCGTAGAGGAGGCATGCAAAATTGATTCGAGAAAATCAGGGAGAACGTTGGCATACGAAGAGAAGAAGAAAGAGTGAAAAGAAAGGAAGCGTAGTTGGGTTGAAGCATGGAAAACCTACGCATTATTGGTGAATCCTATAAAATCACGTTGGAGCAGTTAGATTATTCTTGTTGATGTGAAGAAGAGTGAAGCTATGGATGTGAGAAAAGGAGGTGAATGTGCGTGACAGGAGAAGATGCTGAGTATGGGCTGCAGAGGACAGTGAATCATAGCAGCAGATCAGAGACAGTGAGAATGCAGAGTAGATCAGCAGTAAGGGTAAGCAAGCTATATTAGATTGAACAAGTTGATTTAAGCAATATGTATTTTGGTAAACTAGGGTGGTAGGGTGGTGCTAGGAGGCATTATGTCTCTTTTACCTAAAGTGGGTGCTTTGTAGGTATCGAGAGGTTCGGTGCTCATTCGGTTAGTCTTTGAAGTAAAAGGAAGTGGTGCTTCCACCGATTAGATGTTGGGATTACAGCGTGAGTTGGTGCTCTCGGCCAGTTAGTCTTGGCTGTCAGGAGGTTGTAGCCTCTAATAGTTGGTGCTCATAAAAGATGGATGTAGCGAAGTTGAAGCTTCTTGAACATCTTAAGAAGACGAGGTTTTTCACAGTTGGGTTTCCTCTTGAAAAATCTGTGTGTCATACTTGTGAATGAATGCTACGTGTGATTGTTGTTCTTTATACTATCGCTTTATGTTTACGCAACTGGATTTCATAGGTAAAGACTCGCACCACTAAGTTAATAATTCAAGACGGAAGTAGAGTAAATGGTTAATAATAATCTACACTAACTGATACACACCCCCTCTAGTTAGTTCCTTATTAACAATGATCCCTTCAAAATTTTGAGGATAGATTTTTGGGTCTCTTTTAGACACAATTATCTTGGGTATGACATGTAATCTAACAATTTATTTCATATAAACATATGCAATGTTTTATGCCTTGTGAGGTACGAAGAGCTTACTGGAATAAATTGGGTAGCTTTAGTAAACTACGCCACTACATGATAGAATCATGTTGCATGTTTGTTTTGGGAATTTTGTTGATGAAATCATTTTGTTACAACTTCCCATTTCCACTTTCGGGAATGGGTAATGGTTCATGAAAAAATTTAGGTGTCTATGTTCAACCTTTACTTTTTGATAGTCCAAACATATGGCAACAAAATCTGCAACTTCTTTCTTCATGCACGGCTAATAATAGTGGCCTTGGCGGTACCAATATACCTGTAACAATGATCCCTTCCAAAATTTTGAGGTAAATTTTGGATCTCTATTAGACACAATTGTCTTGGGTATGACATGTAATCTAACAATTTATTTCATATAAACATATGCAATGTTTTATGCCTTGTGAGTGAGCTTAACTGGAATAAATTGGGTAGCTTTAGTAAGCTTATCTGCCACTACCATGATAGAATCATGTTGCATGTTTGTTTTGGGAATTTTGGTGATGAAATCATTTGTTACAACTTCCCATTTCCACTCAGGAATGGGTAATGGTTGTAGAAAAAAATTTGGGTGTCTATGTTCAACCTTTACTTTTTGATAGTCCAAACATATGGCAACAAAATCTGCAACTTCTTTCTTCATGCCTGGCTAATAATATTGGCCCTTGACAGCTGCAATAGTTTTTTGATATTCTCGGTGACCAGCATAAGGTACATTATGAATTTCCCTCATATCAGTTTTTTCAATTCCTGATAATCTGGTACATAAATTATTCCCCTGTACATGAGAATTTCATCATTAACTAGCTTATATTCCTCAATTTTCTGCTGCAAAATACGTTGCTTTAATTTTGCCACTAATTCCTTGTAATGAAAATCTAATTTGGCAGCCTCTATAATTATGTATTTCAAATCTGATTGGTACATGCTAATGGTTGTAGTATGCAATTCATGCACTCTTTTGTTGAGTGCATCAACCACTTTGTTCTCTTTCCCCTTGATATGATTTATATCAAAGTCATATTCGCTTAGAAATTCTAACCATCTTCTTTGCCTATCATTTAGAGTTGGTTGATCAAATAAATATTTCAAACCATTATGGTCTATTCTCGGATCAAAACTTTTCCCCATGAGGTAGTATCTCAATTTCCTCAAGGCATGCACTATGGTTGACAACTCCAAATCATGAGTGGCATAGTGTCTTTCATGCTCCTTCAACTTCCTTGATTCATAACATATAACAAACCCATTTTGACTAAGGACTCCACCAAGTCCCTCTTTACATGCATCCGTGCATACAATGAATTCTTCATTTGGGTCTGCAATCCTTAGTATTGTAGCACTTGTTGATAACTATTTCGAGTGTTGGAAACTCTTTTCACAATCCAATGTCCACTAAAACTTCACACCCTTCTTTTGTAAGGAAGTGATTGGGTGTGCAATCTTTGAAAATCCTTCCATAAATCTCCTATAGTAGCCTGCAAGACCCATGAATGATCTTACTTGTGTCACATTATTTGGCACTGACCATTCCCTAATGGCTTCTATCTTCTCAGGATCCACTGCTATCCCATCCTTTGAAATGATATGCCCGAAATAATGAATTTTCTTCTCATAAAATGAGCACTTTCTCAACTTGGCATACAATTGATGCTCCCTTAATACTTGCAACACCATCCTCAAATGATTTTCATTCTCTTATTCTAACTTAGAGTATATAAGGATTTCATCCAAAAAGACAATTTCAAACTTGTCTAAATATTCTCGAAAAACACCATTCATTAAGCACATGAAAACAATTGGTGCATTTGACAACCCAAATGGCACCACTATGAACTCATAATGACCATACCTTGTTTTGAAGGTTGTCTTGTTGATATCTTCTTGCTTAATACTTACCCGATGGTATCTTGACCTGAGATCTATCTTTGAAAAGATATTTTCATCCTTCAATTGATAAAAAAGATCATCAATCCTTTGCAGAGGATACTTGTTCTTCACAATCACTGTATTCAATTGTCCAAAATCAATGCACAATCTTAATGTTTTATATATATTCTTCATGAACAAGACTGGGGTACCCCAAGGTGACACACTTGGGCATATATACCCCTTCTTCACAAGTTCTTCAAGATGCATTTGCAACTCCAACTCTGATGTACTCATTTTGTAAAGAGTCTTTGACACTGGAGCTTTTCCAAGCATTAAATTTATAGAGAAATCAATATCTCTCTTTGGGGGTAGTATTGGCACCTCCTTGAAGACATCTTCAAAATCTTCCAGGATTTCATGATCTTCCAAATTTGGCACCTTATCTTTAGGTGTCTCTTCCATATGCATTGCAAAGATTTGACATGCTTTTCTGTAACATTTCTTCAGTTGCAATGCTGAAATTTCTCTCATGGTTACATCCCTGGGAATTTCCTGCACCCTCCTTAGGTTCCCTTCCTCATCTAAGCAAGTAAATTCTTTGTTATGATAGTCT
>SNQJ01S0043094.1:75387-90208 GCA_010110895.2 Picea sitchensis | reverse complement strand
ATATTTTCATCCTTCAATTGATAAAAAAGATCATCAATCCTTTGCAGAGGATACTTGTTCTTCACAATCACTGTATTCAATTGTCCAAAATCAATGCACAATCTTAATGTTTTATATATATTCTTCATGAACAAGACTGGGGTACCCCAAGGTGACACACTTGGGCATATATACCCCTTCTTCACAAGTTCTTCAAGATGCATTTGCAACTCCAACTCTGATGTACTCATTTTGTAAAGAGTCTTTGACACTGGAGCTTTTCCAAGCATTAAATTTATAGAGAAATCAATATCTCTCTTTGGGGGTAGTATTGGCACCTCCTTGAAGACATCTTCAAAATCTTCCAGGATTTCATGATCTTCCAAATTTGGCACCTTATCTTTAGGTGTCTCTTCCATATGCATTGCAAAGATTTGACATGCTTTTCTGTAACATTTCTTCAGTTGCAATGCTGAAATTTCTCTCATGGTTACATCCCTGGGAATTTCCTGCACCCTCCTTAGGTTCCCTTCCTCATCTAAGCAAGTAAATTCTTTGTTATGATAGTCTAGGATAGCATGATGCTAGTCTAGCCAATCCATCCCAATTAGACAGTCATAAGAACCTAAAGGAAAGATTTTCAAATCTTCCCTGGTGTTGAGTCCATTCATGTCCATAAGACATGACTTAACCATATCATTAACTTTTCTTTTGGCTCCTATAGCCAGCTGCACCAACCAATATTTCCCATGCTTTCTTCTTAGCAAATGCAAAATTTTCACCATCTTAATTTCTATATAACTATGACTAGATCCTAAATTAATTAAAATAGCAATGGTTTGGTTGTTGATCATACCTTCCACTTCAATCATATGTGATTCATACTCTGTTTGCTTGTTGTCCAGGGCTGCATAGATCCTTGGCACATTTCTGCCCATGCCCTCCACTATTTCATCTTGTTGTACATTGTGAATAATTCTCCCTTTTTCACCTCTGTGAGGACAATCTTGGAACATATGATCTCCTTTACAACCCCAACATTGAATAGGTGGTTTCATTGGCCTTTGACCCCCTATTTCAATCGTTCTAGTATCTCTAGGAGTTTTTTGTCCCTGTGGATTATTTCTGAATAATGGTGGCTTAGATCCCTTCTTTCTCTAATCCACCTTGAATTTCTTTTTGTCTTTCCAATATTTTTGGAAAGTTGGCCTTGACTTTTGTTGATCATATAGGCATTTATCTTGCCTTATGGTCTCCTCCAATGTATTTGGATCATCATACTGTATTTTTTCACTGATGAATGATGACAAACCACTCAAATACCTTTGAATCTTAACTGTCTCATCCTTGATGAAAGATACATACTTCAGCAGTTCTAAAAACCTTCTCTCATATTCATCTATTGCCATACTTTTGAGGTTGAGTTCAAAGAACTCTTTCATTTTATTGTCATATAATCTCTTAGTCAAGTATTTCTTCTCAAAATACTTCTTGAATTCCCTCCAAGTAACACTTTTATCTTTAATGTGTTGTACATGCACAAGATAATCCCACCACATGGATGCCTTTCCCTTGAGTTGATAGATATAAATTCTACCTTCTGCATGAGAAGAATAATTATTCAATTGAAAATACTTTCTCATTCCCAGCAACCATGTTTCTGCATCTTGATCATCCTTCTTGTGCTCACCATCAAATATAGGAGGTTTGATTTTGTTCATTTATCCTCGTAGCTCATCCACCCTAGACCTCTTATGCTTTCTGATAGGGTATGGACTTAATTTGATGTTTTCTCTCTTATTGGAATGCCTTGGGGAGTGATGGTGATGTCTTCTAACACTTATTTCTTTTCTTTTCTAATCAGAAGGCTTGTGACTTCCTAATTTGCTTGAGCCACTCTCCTTATCCAATTTTTTTTCTATTTTGTTCAAGCTCTCCAATAAATTCATGTTGAAGTCATCCTTCTACTCCTTGGCTCTCATAAGCCTTTCATTATCATCTTTATGGATTTGGATATCCTTCTACAAWTTTTTAATGGTATCTACCATGTTCATGTTTCWTTCCTCTCAGCTCCATGTCCATTGGAGTTTGTTCCTTCAATGCCCAAATGGTCATCCATCCTTCTAATATCATCTTCTTCACTGTAAGTCCCCTATGCCTCTTCCATTCCTCTAGAATCTGTGTTGATATTGATCTGATATAGTTGTTGTTAGCTCTACAAAATGTGCAGCCAACAAAACTTTGTCAGGATAATTGTTTTAGCAATTTCATGAAAATATGAACCATTCTGGTTCAATAATATATATCAGAATTCTTTATTTTGATTTCATAGAGAATTTAATTCCCCTATCAATTTTCTAGGTGGATGTTTATATTCCACTTTCCAACACCTTTACAATTCCTACTCACATGCTCAATTCTGAGTCTTGAGCATAAAGTTATGGTTATTTGAAAATTGGCCATCAATGTTTCTGTTCATTTTTCAACTTGGCACTACTATGCGCTATAAATATGCATTTTTTAACCTACTCCTTTGTAATTTTCATAGGGTCTCAACTAGGTTTCCTCATATACATAATATGGACACTCTATCGAAGTTTCACCTCTTTCTGGGTTCTAGGATGCTAGTTACAACATGTTGAAGTTCTAGGCCAATTTGTGTTTTTGGTCTGGAATGCTACAGATGCCTTATTTCCCATATTAAACATTTTTAACATTCCCATAAATTTAATTGAACTTTGGGACTTTATTCTATGGCTCAATATCTTTCCATTGATTTCTCCTGTGACTCAATATGATTCCGGAGCAGAAAGTTATGGCTCTTAAAATTTATCCTTCACTGTTTGTGTTGTAACTGTCTCATAAAAGATTTGTTTGACGAACAGTTTACACCACTAGAAATCTCTCTCCGGGCTATTTTATTTGAGTTGCAAAGACATAGTGTGCCTTGGCACACTCTATTCTCGTGGTTTTTGTGTTGCTAAAAACACTCTTAAGGCCCTCAAAAACGTGCTTCAAAAAGATGACGTTAAATGATATAAAACGTCGTAGAAAATCTCTGGTTTTCTACAGTTGTTCACCCTTCAAACAACTTCGCGCAAAAGTATTTAAACATGTACACCCACATTTACCATGCACAACAACAACACAAGGTAAATCATGCTTCTCTCACTTTAAAACCACTGTGTATCATTTCTTTGTCGCGCTAATAACTTGTGCACACTACTTTTAGGTCGCGCACCAATATCCACCATGCACAGTTTTTGTATCGTGCGCTGATATCCACCACACAAAATTTTTGTACCATGCACTGATATTCCATGGACATTTCACTCGATGCGCTACAACATGCCAAAGTTTAGTACACCTCCACCGTGCACCAAAACTTTGCGTGCACCACTTAACTAAACTGTCGCGCGACAACATATACCCACATTGTGCGCACACCAACAAAACTCCTCTGCGTTCTGCCAACACTGCACACACCATGCATGTCATTATTATGTTTGTGCACACCACACAATGCTAAATTTATCGTGTGGTCCTGTACACCAACATTTTTCCACATGACACCAAAATTTAGCGTGCACACCCTCACACTAACATTTTTCTGCACGACACCGAAAATTATCGCGCGCACCAACACGCCAATATCTTGCCGCGTAGTGTCGAATTTTACCTATCACAAGATTTTCACTGCACATCATGCATTTTTAGTGTGCCCACCTATGCACATTCATTTTTATGTTCATCAATTCCTCGTGAATTCCATTGCAAAAATTGGGGCTTTTGGCTTAACCTTTTTCCCCAATTTACCATTGACATTATGCAACCATGAAATTTGTTCACTTTCACTCCGATAACACCAGTTCAACCTATGCAATAAAAAATCATTGTAAGTTGACATTTCTGGAATGAATTTATCCAAAATCAATTCACGAATTGAGACTTTTAACCACTAAACTCCCTCCATCTGTCATGGCTTCAATTTAACTTCAAATTTGACCCATTCTAGATCCAAATTTGCTAGAACAAATATTAAATCGAGAATATCTCATCACTTGGCTGAATTTCTCCATTTTCTCATGAATTTAACAACAAAAATTGGGGCTTTTCCCCAATTCCACCCAATTGTTTTTACTTTTTACCATGGATGCTCTACAAACTGAAATTTGGCCACTTCGAAATAAATCCTCTGTGACATTTTGCTTCAACTCAACTTTCTCGGCCCATCCAGACTCAGTGTTGAAACTGAAGCTATGATACCATGTTTTAACGTCCCCGACCATCCATGTCGGGCCATGCTATGCCTGAGAACTCTTTCGCTCTCTCTTTGTGGAACATACTATAACATACCCAATATCCAAGTGAGCTATGCCACATAAAATTTTCCAACTGAATGCAATTAAAATATATACACACATAAATCTTGCAGAAACATATATATAAAACGTAAACAACCAAATACGTCTGTAAATGCAAGGATTCACATTGAAATAAAAGTAAACATATACATGCAGCATATACAAGAAATACCCATAAAAAATAAACACAAATATAACCACACATATGATAGCCCATAAAAATAAACACGTAAATAACAATGCAACATATAAATTTATCACACAATTGGCACTTATCTTGGTAAGAATGTCACCAACTGCGTGAATACCTTCCATGATCCTCCCAGCCTTAGACCACACTGTTCATCACTCTCAACAGTGAGTCACCCCTGAGCTGGGACTTAACTCCACCCAGGTAAAGGGATTCCTAACTAAGCTAAAGACTCATAGACAACAGGAAATACTTTGTCTCAGGTGCCAACTCAAACTAACAACCTGCAGTCCCTCATTCCCCACATGCTTGTCCCACCCATGAAGTGTTCCCCTTCTCTGCTCAACATTCCTTAGGCTTCCCCACTTCTTTTTCGGGCTTCAGCAACAGGTCGGACATGAAGTCTCAAAGCACTGTAGCTGCAATTTAGCACCTTCCAAAAATCAATTTCCAGTGATTCTCTCACCCAAAGAATTTCTCACGGGACTGACAACCCACCTCTTCAATATCCCACAGGCCTGACAACCCGCTTCTTCAGTCCATCTCCCAAGATAACTAGATACACCAACACAAAAATGGCTATGGATACAAGTTCAGGTACAGTCATGAAGATACGAAGGATAGCTCAATGGGTGTGTGCATGCTCATTGATGATTGAATGGATGACTGAATGATGGAAGGAATGATGGGAAGAATTATCAAAGATGGAAAAATGAACTAAGTCCTCAACAATATGTTTGCATGTCCTTAACTTGACACTTGTCATGTTGGGAGCCACTTTGGCCCACGTTTTCCCAAATTTAGAACTTAGGATAATATAATTATCCATACTTTAGGATTTAAGAAATATTAATATAATATTCCTTTTTGGCTTAAGCTCCCTAGCTTAGCCCTTTTCCTTAACTTTTAGGCCCCTCCCTTTCCTGAACCAGTGGAGCTTAGTAACCCATCTCTTTTATCGTGGTCGGTCTGTGCACAGCTATGTATTTTATATTAATTATGAGACATATACAAAAATAGGTGCACTGGCCTTTAATATCTAGGCTCTCCGGCCTAATCAAAACATAAGCATTCTAGCTTATAACAACTAGATCACCAACCTATAAAAATTAACATATACAAAAAAGGTTCCCTGGCCTCAAAATCGCGCGCACTTAAGTTGCTATGCACGGTATCCAAGAATGTGCACACTTCATCATTTTATTGCACAGTACAAGCATGCACTATGCAATGAAATGTGCATACAAAATGATATCAAACAACTCACTAGCTTAAGTACATTTTCATTTACATTACAATTGGGTTCGGCCTAGGGATATTGGATGTGAAATTTCCTGGTAAGAGGCTGTAAGGGCTAAGCTACCCTAGGTGTCCCTTTGTAAGCCAATAATATTAGCTTATCAATACAGAAAGGGAGGTCAACTCCACGAATTGGACCTAAGAAAAAAGGGTATACCAAACGAAAAAGATGACAAGGGTTTGGATTCCACTCCCTCCATGTAAATCACACAAGAATGAATTTAAACCAATAGTGAAGATAATGCAAGTACAAGAGTACCTATAAGAATGCATCGAATGTCCACTTTTAAAATAGATTTGGAAACAAAATTACCTCGAGGAAGGACAAGGTTGAGTCCATGTTCTGGACTGGGAATTTCAGAGTTAAACGCATGTTATTGCAGTAAGGATAAACCTAGTGAATACTTGGTGATCCATCATTTAGCGGTAGGTGGAAGAGTAAGGGAACCAAAGATACCAATTTATTTCTAATGAGACTTCCCCAACAAGAAAAAACTCGATAGGAGTGACAAGTTTTAAGAGAAAAAAAAAAGCATTGCTCAGGAAATGCCCAACGACATAGCTTGAAAAGTTCTCCTTGACAATTACACAGATCTAGAGATAAGGTCATATAAAGATGACTTCTTAAACCATGAGAAAGATTATCGAGCTCAGTTTAATAAGAAGCAAAGGTGGGAACAAATGTGAATATAGTTTACCTCATGTACTCAAAACTAGTTTCATACCCATACTCATATTGAACATATCTATCTCCAGTTGAACCAACAGTAGAGGAAGTGGTGACAGGGGAATAGTAAGAAGCATCGTTCATTGTTTATTCAATTATTGATCCAGTTTTAATTCCATTTGATCCCATTAGGGCCCTAAACCACATTGATTATTCTTATTCGTTCAAACTAAATAACTAGTTTCGGGAGCATAAGTGATTGGTTTTTATGATGAGTGATAGAAAAGTGTAACTTGCAGTGAAGGTAGAGGAAACAAAGTTTGGCTCGACCGTATGCCCCACACCCAATAGTAAATGAAAGCGAGAGGAATCGCAGTTTACCTGGTTCTAGAAATATATTCACCAGTAGCATAACAATATTGAGATCCCAAGCCCATTGTTCTGGTTTCTATTTCGAGTCCTAAATATCTATTTGATCAGAAGAGTAATACAACAAGGTTCATTCGAAATGTCTATATTTACAACTTTATTGTAGAGATACTGACACACAAGTTTACATTGCTCAATTTTAAATTTGAAAATAGGTTAACTGAGTTTGTTTCCCAATCCAAATTAGAAACAAAGGAGAAGCTACCAATGCAACCCACATTGGATTTTCTTAAAGTTGTATTGGGATGAATTACACCAGCACTGGAGAAACCCAAGTAACTAGAACATCTAAACTTAGCAATAGATTCAACGATTTTTGGAAGGATATAGGAGCGTTTTTTTGGCATGACTCTGTTCTCATAATTTTCAAAGGGTAGAAGAAAAAATTCAAACTATAAATGTAAAAAGCATACATGAAAATTTTAAATAAATAAATTGTGAAAATATTGGGTAGCGCCCACAAGTTTTTATTTTCTTTTTGTCCCTGAAATGACTGGAAGTAAACCAATAATTTAACAAGATCATTTTATGGTTATCCAACGAATATGATCAATTATAATATGAAATTACAGTAAACATTCGGCGAATTATAAAAGTATTACATAATAACATCTTAATAATTTTACAATCTCAATAAATACCGTAACCGAAGGCAAAGAATACAAAGTTGTTATTTCTCGATTGCACTCCTTCCTGCCTCCCACTTGCTAACCATTGAGACTTCAGCGGTACCTCCTATCCAATGCTAGGGGTACTCTTCTTCCTCCTTAACCCCCTGAGCGACAAAGGGGCCATGCACACACACAACCAGAAATCCTTTAGCTCCTAGCTTGCCTCGCAAGGTAGAGCCACCACTATCTCTCAAGATGGGTATCCCAACTCTCACAAGTAGAACCAGTCCAAATTTATGTAGCATAATGTTTCCCATAACCTTTGTCCCATTTTCTCATCTCAGCCATTTGTTTTAAATAATTTCCCCAAAACACCTCCCCACTTGCACAATTAATTCACTTTTCAATTAAATAATTTAGAATTATTTCCCCCTTACATTTGTCATTCTTTCTTTAGGTTTCACAAGTAATTACATATTTTATTTTAATTATATTCAATTTCTCTCACCTCTCCTAAAAGTGCTCCTTAAAACACTCCTAGTTGTCTCTTTATTCCCCTTATTCCGAATTAATGACTTATGCCTTTCTAAATCAAAGTTGAGTTAAAATAGGATTGTTCTCTAGTTAGACTAGTGTTTACTAGACTCTAGATACCTTTCTATGTGTACACAATCTTTTATGCTTTGTTCCTTTCTTATCTTAAATTTAGAATTGGTATTTTTCGTGCACATGTGTATTGTATTAAATATTTAGACTTATTTCATCTTTCTTAATTTATCGAATTGACTTACCTCTTTCCTATTTTATTTAATTTTTGAAATTAAGTTTTAGTATTATCACCAAGATTAGACTTAGGATTAAATTTTAGATAGGCTTAGACTTTCATTTGGTATTTAAAATTAATAATTTCAATCCTTAATTAATTAACTGATCTGACGGTGCTCAATATTTTATGAGGTTAATTATTCTCTCATGGTTTTCTAGGCCACCTATATTCATTGACTCAAATTTTATTTATGCAATGTGCCCTTCAAGATGGACTCCGTGCTCCAAGAGTGACACTCGCCTTTGACTGGTTTTGGTACTTGTCCAACCCATGGATTCAACACTCCATTCAGGTGACCTTGTGAGATACTGAGGGCTTCTAAGGAATACAGACCCTGCCTTCTTGTGCACCCCTTAGAAATCTTTGTGAGTGACTGTTTCAGTCTTCCCTCATGACATTGTGGATCTATTGAACTAGGTAATTGTTAACCTACAATTCAATCCATGGAGGGAGTTCTAGTAGGTTGTGAAAGGGACCCTACCACACCTCTCCCCCAATATATGGTCTATGTGCATGGCCCCTTTACTCCTTATGTGAGTCAGATTAGCAAGCAATCACCAGATTGCATCCATCAATGAAACATTGTCAATGATCCATATACAAAATCATAATATAATCAATCATATGTCACATATGCATAAATGAAATACTCAAACCAATACAATCCAGTCCCTGACCCAATCTGGAGTCCATGGAGGTCCATTGATGCCATCAACATCCACAATCTATCTAGTGTCCTGCACACTTGGGGAAAGCTCATCAATAACATTTGTCAATACACATATATCAATAAAATCAAATAATAATCATGAACATCATCATAAATATCCACAGGAGAAACATACAATCATGTACTATCACTGGATCACTTGCATGCAAGTGTCCTCAAAGAATAAGCCATTAACATGTGCTCGCAAGAGTGGGATGTTACATGCACCCCCTCTTGTTTTAAACTTCATCTCAAAGTTGTACAGTATATAAAATGCAGTAATAAAATTATCTGACAAGATCTATATGTCTAATCTATCAAACAGATACAGAAACTATTGGCGCATATCATATGTATCCTCCCAGGTAGTTGATTGTGGACTATAATTTCCCCACTAGAACTTAACCTGATTGATTTTTCGATGTTGTAGCTCTCAAATGTGATGGTCCAGAATGTGAAGTGGCTCTTCCATGAGTGTACCCTCATCTAACACCTGCAAATAACTCATGTCAATCACATGTGTAGGATCACTAACATAATGTCTCAAAACATATACATGAAATACATCATGCATACGTGATCTGAGATATTTTCGTCAAAGTGACTTATAAAGAATTGTATTAAATGATCATAAATTAAAGTGCACCATAAAGAAGTAAAATCTCAATAATGAAGAGACATAAGCATCAAATATGAACACAAAAACTTGATAACGAAGTTTTTCCTTGGTGGACTACATCTTCGAGTCCTGCTCTCAAATGGGCAGGCCTTTTTATTAACTCAACAAAAGAATTTGGCAAAATACATACGTATACCTCATTCTGGAATTAAGTTGTAGAAGATTTTCTCAAATTATAAAAAAGAAAACACCATTGAATTTGTTGCGTTGAATTACCCAAAAATGATTGTCTCCACGCCTCAATCTGACACTGGCACTTCCAGGCCCTTGAGAAATCTCGTCTCAATTTTTGTGCCTGCTCCCTACAATTAATTCTGTGTACTGCATCTCAAACATTGTGCCCGACCGTACCATCGAGCGTCCTCCTTCCATCTGTGGGCAGACTCAGCAATTAATTTAAATGTTGGGAGGACTAACCAATGAAATCCATTGGCCCAATGGAGTTTGTTGGCCCAACGATTGGCGGATGCTATTGT
Source organism: Picea sitchensis (assembly GCA_010110895.2). Lineage (NCBI taxonomy): Eukaryota > Viridiplantae > Streptophyta > Pinopsida > Pinales > Pinaceae > Picea > Picea sitchensis. The sequence goes on along the minus strand of SNQJ01S0043094.1, from coordinate 79,979 downwards.
AAGGCATTGGATAGGGGGACGTCTCGGGGTCGAGCCCATGGGCATTCCCTTTTGGGTTTATTGTTATAAAAAAATATACATATATATGGATTGGAACCATTACCAAGTTTGGAGCATTGTTTAGATTTGTCAGAGTTGTAGTTTGGCCTCCATATTTGGCGGGACTTTGCCAGATTTGGCGGGCCCCGTTTTTATTTCTAAAAATTTGGTTTCGGGTCCTCATTGGGCATTTTCCCACTACCACGTGGAAGCCCAAACTAGACCACATGACATCCAACCATTGGCCCATGCCATCCACTTGCACAATCACATTCTACATCATCCTGCCATGTCCCGTATGGTTTTCCATGTGGTTGTACAGACTACCACGTGGCACTTCCTCATTGGTCCACTGATTGACCCAAAAATGTCGAAAACGAGTGACACGTGGTAGCCTTTGGTAATGCCACATCACCATGCTGATGTCATGCTGAAATCAACATGACATGTGTCTCCCTTTGCGTGTTCCACATACATTGTACAGATGTTGACATCATATGTACTGATGTTGGGGTCAACAGTACAGATGTTGACACATCCTTGTTGAGTGGGCTAGGTTGACAAAAACTTTGACCGTGAATATCTTTTGATCTGTAACTTTGTTTCACGAGTCGTTTATGCCGTTGGAAATATTGTGATGCACTCTTCATGATGATGTCAATTTCATTGAGTTTTGAGGTCTTTTAATTTTTTCCCTTTCTCTATCTACTGAGGCCATTTTGAGCTTCCAAAGTTTCTTCTATGAATTATGAGTTGTCCTTATTCTTCTCTGGATCCTTTTTGGATCATTCCTTCCCACTGAGAGATTTTTGGACCACCAAAAGATTCCATCAATCAACATATAACTAAGGGAAGATTTCCCTCTCCTTGTCCTTCTCAATCCACTTTACCTTTGTTGGATGTGTTCCGTTTAAGCCTATTCGAATATAATCAACAACACCCCTACATGAAGTTCTCGTCCTTTTGTCTAGGATGATATATTCCTTTAACTCATACAATTACTCATGAGAAAACTCATCAACTGAAGGTAATGAAACTTCCTCACCCTAATCCATGATCATGGGAGGCTAAAAAAGTTTCAAGTTGTCCTCATTTACAACTAAGTAGATCTACATATAAGGTGGAATATCTAGATGAAAAGCATTGGTACCACTTTTCTCCAAAATAGCGAAGGGTCCATAATGAATGGGCTTGAGTTTCTTGCCTTCACGCTTCAATATTTCCTTGTTGATGTGAAGCCATACTTGGTCTCTAACTTGGAAATGATGTTCAACCCTGTGTTTGTCATGCCGAGCTTTATATTGTGCTTGACTTTTATCCAATTGTTACTTGACTGGTTGGTGTACCTACTAGATTCTTTCAATGAACTTGTGGTCTATGTCTTCATTTATTTATTCATTTGAATTGACATCTTTCCCATATATCAAGTCCAAAGGAACTTTAGGTAAATACCCAAAACATGTCTCAAAAGGTGAACACTGAATGGAGGAATGTAAGGCTCAGTTTTAAGCATGTTGTCCATAGGGTATCTATTCATCCCATAAATTGGGATGCTTGCTACAGTAGCCTCGAAAAAAAAGTACCATTGTTCGATTAACAACCTTTGTCTTTCCGTCAGTCTGTGGATGGAACGCAATGTTCCTCTTCAACTTGGTGTCCATCATTCTCCAAAATCTTATTCAAAAATCCCCAACAAATCGAGTATCTTGATCCCAGATAATGGATATAGGTAACCCAAGGTGAACCCAAACATACTGAAAGAATATATTAGTAGTCTTCTCAGCAATGATCTATTTTTTACATGGCATTAAGATACACATCTTGTTGAACCTATCCACTACAAAATACAAATAGTCATGACCCCCTTTCGCATTGGTAAACCCCCTACAAAATCCAGGGAGATACTTTCCCATGGATGGGATGGAATATGCAGTGGTGAGTATAGCCCCAGTTTTCTATTAGTGGGCTTACAAGTTGATGCAGGAGCATTGCCAACATCAAGCGAGCTAGCGTGGAAGCAAAAGGCAGTTGGACAAGTGCCAACATAAATTTTGAAATTACCTTGAAGTTGATGCGCAATCTTAAATGAAGTCATTAAGAAAAGGAAAACTTGTATAATGTAAACAGATCTTGAGCCATTTGTTCTCATCCTTAGTAGGTAGAAGGAATTTAAAGTAGTTAATGTAGGTAGATAGAATTTAATTCTAGATTTGACAGTTTTTAGAGCGTCGGAGGGAAATGGGATATAGACACCCTCATTGTGTATTGTAACTATATAGATGAAGCAACATTGTTGAGAAGAGCAATAGCATGCACAGAGTTGTATAAGAACACCCATGTACAGATATTTGGACTAATAGAAAGAGGTTGATTCAAATTCATGGTTTCGTGTTTGTTCTCTGTGTATTGATGTTGAATGATATGCTCATAAATGTTTGCTTCTTGTTATACATTTTCTTTATATGTTGTGTATATGATTTCATGTTTGAGTTTGAAGTTTGAAAGGAAGAAGAATGAGTTTCAATTGTTTCTCTATCTGAGCAAGAGTTCCTGTAAGGAGTGTAGCTGAAGTGTCCACAAGGAGTGCGATGACAAAAGGGTTCAAATAGGGATAGATTTTGTTGGCATTCACCCATAAGTTGCAGTTGGGCACAGGAGCCGTGCAAGGAGTGCGCAGGCCAAGTGAAGTCTTAGGGTTGCGAACCTGAGTGAAGAAGTTTAGAGACTGCTGCTACAGGTGTGTGCAAGGTAGAAAGAACTTCAGTACTTGGAAGTGTCTGAAGGTTGTCGCAAGGAGTGCATGCAAGATTCTTCTTAAGACTTGACGCTGAGAGAAATATCAAGAGGTATAGGACCTTCGAGTAATTGTCAAAGAGAAGCATAGGAAGCTTGTGTCGTAGAGTGCCTAGCAGGCATTGCAAGTTCGCGCTGCAGGTGGACAAGTTTGTGAAGGAACACTTGGTTCATTTCACAGGAATTTTCAGAAAGAACGGACGGTTAGAATTCCCTGAGGAGAATTCGCGAATTACCGTGAGCCGTTAGATATCATAGAAGGTGCAGGGGAGATATGGCGAGTATTCCCAAAGGGTTCTAATCTCAGGAGGGGTAGGATCATAGATCCGAACCACAAGGGTCATCGGATTTACACGTGGAATTCCATATCGGGATTTCGTGGGTTGAAGTTCCGTAAGTCTTGCAACAGGAATCGCAATATCATGAAACACGATATCCTGATAGCCAAAGGATACTGTGGGGCCACGGAGGAGTCGGTGAGTGGATAGGTGGCACTCTATTTTGGAGTTTAGTGGAGTGAAGTCCTGAAATATCTGCATCAGGATTCGTGATACTGTGAAATCAGAAAAGTCGACGGGTGAAAGGACCGTTGAAAATTCAAAGTTCACGAGCATATCAGAGTTTCGGCATATCGGGGTTAGGGAGTCGGGAAAGCAAGTTGCTTGACATTGAGAGCACCGAATTTGCGATAGAGAAAGCCCCGAAAGGAAAAGGAAGGGTCAACGTTGACTGTTGTCGGGTTTCGGGGATTTGAGAGACCAACCTTCGACTACTGACCTCGTGAAGTCTGATCTCTTAAGTACAGAGAGGGGATCCTGAGAGAGTTTGTTGTGGGTGAAGATTTCCCTATAGGGAAGTAGAAGAGTTGTTAAGAGTTCTTCGGGCTGGTGAAAAGAGAAGATCCTATGTGCATGCCAACCTTTTGACCTGTGGGTTGTGAGGTTGCGGCGTCGCCATCAGTTTGGTATCAGAGCCCAGAAAGGAGTCTTTTCTTTCTGTAGTAGAGAAGGAGAATTCACCATGCCACCAAGGAGAAGAGAGAGACAAACACTCGATCCACCAGAGGATATGGAAATGTCACGAAGAAGAGGCAGGCAGATGACATATCCAGCTATGGAGAGAGAGATGCATGATCTACGAGCTAGACTCGAAGACATGGAGAAAAAACAAAGATGCACAGTCAGTGCGGGGGATATTAGTGATTCTAAAAGTGATATTGAGGCTAAACGTGAAGAAGAAGTTGCAGCTGAAGATGCATCAAACTAGCGTTTTATCAGAGCTATTGCAAGGATGGGTGCAAGAGCGAAGATGGACATTCTCGTTTACGAGGGAAACTTGGATGCAGAGGAGATTCTAGACTGGATTAGAGCTCTCGACACATACTTTGACTATGAAGATGTTGAAGAAGACAAGAAATTCAAGCATGTTGTCACAAGATTGAAGTGACATGCAACATTGTGGTGGGATGAACTACAAGATGACAGCTGCTGCAAGGGAAAGCAGAAGATCAAATGCTGGGACAGAATGATCGTGAAGATGAAGGAAAAATTCATCCCCAGGGATTATCAAATTACTCTGTTCAGGAGGATGCAAAAACTGAGATAGAAGCTGATGACAGTGAAAGAATACACTGAGGAATTCTATAAACTGAACATCAGGGCAAGTCATTGTTGGTTGTGGAGCCTGATTATCTTCCTTATTTATAGGTCTTTTACTTTCAGTCATGTTTATACCCCATGAAGTATTTACACCCCAAAAGT
>SNQJ01S0043094.1:49811-73840 GCA_010110895.2 Picea sitchensis | reverse complement strand
GTAGGTTGTATCCCTTCATTTGCTGGATAATAATAAAGGAAGGACCTGGCAATTTCTCTGGTGGACGTAGCCCACACTGGGTGAACCACGTAAATCTGTGTCTCGCTTGTATTGTGTGTCTTATGTGTTTTGTTTCTGCATTTTTTTTATTTTATTGCTCTGCAGTCCTATTTTTCTAACAGACATCAGGAGAGCTATGATGAAAAAGTTGCCAGATATATGAATGCCCTGAGATATGATATCCAGGATGAGATGAGCATGGTAACCATACGAATGGTGGAATATGCTTATCATATGGCTCTAAAAGTAGAAGATAAACTGAGCCGAAAGAAGAGTCAGAGAGGCCAAGGAAGAAGTCAGTCGAGAGGCAAATCAGTTGCCCAGGATAAATATCAGAAGCCCAAGGAGGACTGGAAGAAACCTCAAAATCGAATTGAGAGAGGTGGAACCTCACAGAGAGGGAAATGTGTTGAACAGAGAGGACAACATAATGAGCAGAGAGGAGATTATGCTGACAATAATACTTTTCCTCATACTAGAGGTAGAGGAAGGGGAAGAGGTGGAGTAATCACATGCTTCACATGTGGAAAGAATGGGCACAAGTCCTACGAGTGTCCAGATAAAAAGAAGGAAAATGGAGAAACTCACATCGCCGAAGCACAAAGGCAGGATGTTGAAGGAAGAAGATCAATGATGATGCGAAAATCCCTTTTGACACCAGAGAAGGAGGTGGAGAGTTCATTCCAAAGGACTAGACTTTTCAGGATTACTTGCAAGACCAAGGACAGGGTATGCAAGGTCATTGTGGATAGTGGTAGCATGGATAATCTCGTTTCTACAGAGATGGTAGAGAAGCTGGAGCTAGAGACGATTGATCATCCAAGCCCGTACAAAATTTTGTGGCTACAAAAAGGACACCAGGTAACTGTCACTAAACAATGTTTAGTTGAGTTTAAGATAGGAGGATATAATGATAGGATATTATGTGATGTCATTCCTATGGATGTTTGTCATCTATTTTTGGGTAGACCATGGAAATATGACAGGAATGTGATTCATGATGGGAGAATGAACACATACACCCTAGAGAAGAATGCGAGGACTCATATGTTACTTCCAATCAAGGATAAGGAGGTGAAGCTGGAAGTAAGAAACACTGTAGTTCCCATGAGTGGGAAGGAACTTCTTACAGAGGTCAAGAAGAAGGAGGATCCACAGTTCATTGTGGTCAGGAAGCCCAAGATTGGTTTGACTAACACAAGGGTGGATGATTTACCAGAAGAAATTCAGGAACAACTGGAAGATACTATAAGGGTTTGGTTTGTTATTGGAGATACTATAAGGGTTGATGATCTGTATGTATGATTGTTTCCTTCCCTAACAAGTAGTGCTTCCATTTCTTTACGCTTTGAACTAATGCATACAACTCTTTATCATATGTAGGATAGTTAACAACAACTTGGTTAAAAATTTTAGAGTGGTAACAGATAGGCTTATGATATTACATCAATATTGCACCCATGGCGTATCTACTGGAATCTGTCTTGATCTCAAAGGGATGTTGAATATTCGGTAGTGCTAATATTGGTGTGATACTGGTATTTTCCTTGAAAGTGTCAAAATATTTTTGTTACTTTCCTCCCCACTGAAAAGTGTTCTTCACATTGGTTAAGGCATGAAAAGGAGTTTCTATAAAGGAGAAGTTTTAAATGATTCTCCTCCAATACTGGACTACACCTAAGAATCTCTTAGACAGACCATGCAGAAACAAGAAGAACCTGCTACAGATGATAAAAGTAAGAAATTGAGCAAGACAAAGATGGATAAACCAGTGGTGAACTATCCTAGCAGATCTAAAACTAGGGAAACCAATAAGTTGAGATTGAATTCAAAGGCCCTATTCAATCCTTCTATTAAGACAAACAATGTAATTGTCATTGATGATGACACAATGGAAATTGTAGGGGAGGAAAAGGGACAATAACCTATAACTTCTTCACATAAGTTGAAAAATGTTAAATTGGAGCCTGAATATGAACATTATAATGAACCTGTGGAGAAACAAGGAAAGCTATAAAAAGTGTAAAAAAAAGATGCAGGGAAGAAATCAATACAGACAGTACTATGTTTTGTTTCTCTGTTTTAGTCTTTATCTTCAAGAACAGTTTCTGAAACTATGGAGATGAATTGTTTGAAAAAAAATATGTTTTTTTGGGAATGGGCCCCTTCACAAAAACCTCTCTCAATTTTTACATAACTATCACATTTTGAGAGATTTGAATATATCTTTGAGGCCTATATTTCAGAATTTCACAATAAATGATTTCCTATTTTAGTCACTAATTTTGGGCAAGGTTTCAGAGAACATGGAGATGAACGTTTGGAAACTAAAAGAGGTTTATGTTGGGAATTTTCCCATTTACAAAAACCTCTCTCATTGTTTACAAATATATCATGGTTTTTTAGATACAAAGAGATCTTTGGACCCTATTTTTCAGTAATTTTCCATATCTATTTTCCTAAAATAACTCATAGACAACAGTTGATGAGCCACCTCATCAATTCGATTTGGAAATCAGATCTAATGTCCTCCTTGACTATTTGAAATAGAAAAATAAATATGGATGAGGAGGTTTTCATATCCGTTTCTTTTGGATCTTCATAATTATGTACTATTTCTATATAAAATTTGTAGAAGGAGAAGTTAATGGTGGATTTGGTTGGGAACCATTGGCCATTTTTTAGTAGATATTGTAAGACAACGAACTATTTCATTTTGATAGTAAATGGAAAAGGCTATATTATGGTTAGATTTCTATTCTTGTTTATATTTCCATCTTTTTCTTACTTGAATGCGTGTTAATCTATTGCAAAGCATATGATGTATCTTAGTTGTGAGTAAGCTAGTGAAGAATTTATTGTTTGCTTGTTCATAATCAAATTTGTTTCCAAGTACTTTCCTCTTGCCTCTTAAATGATATTTATGATCAAGATTTTCATATGTGAGTGGACAAATTGAAAACTTACATACTTATTTATCTTTCTTATTACTTTTCAATCTGATCATTGGATTGACTACCATTTACTAAGTTAGTGAGATGAGAATTTCCTCTTGCCTATTTGAGTTTAATACTATTATATTATATTTGAACCAACCTTCAAACCATTTCAAAAACTCATTATAAATATTATTCATAAAACCATTGCAATAACTTGATGATTCCCTAGCTTTCCCTCTCACAGTCAAGTGCAACTTTTGGGACTAACAGTAGCAATGCAACAATTGTTTGATTGTTTATCGATTGTGTTTCTGATAAGATGTTACAATTTCAACTTCAAGTTCTTCAAAAATCATTTCTTTTATCAACTGCAGTGTTTCATCTATCATTGGATTCACATGTTCAAATGAAAATGTGATTACAAAGTTTCGCTGCAAATTTTCCAATTTACATCTCCTTTGTGCAGTTCCAGTTCTGTATACCAATTTCTTGGTATGGMTTATAATGTATGGATGAAGTGATGTGGTTATTCCTATGGTGGTATYAGTTTCCATTGGTTTATTCATCTGTATAGATGTTCTCTCTGTTGTCCTCTTTCATCATATTTCTGCATATGTTTATTCTCTTGTTTTGTGCCAAATTTGATGTGAAGTAATCTTTTGCATTGATACCAATCATGGATATTTTATTTGTGAGTAACCCACTAATGATAAGGTGTTTCTTTCAAGGATATATCTAAAACTAATAACCTTTTACTTTCCGGAACTTATAACTCAAACTTTGTTAAGAATTCTTCCAAATCATTTTGACCATAAAAACTTGGAGGTTCTCTTACTTCTAAGCCAATCCATATTAGTGCATGTGTCATTCTTGCAAATATTCTAGAAGATATCTCATGTAAGCGTTGTTTCCAATTCTCCAGTCCCATGTCAAAATCTGAAAAACAAGAGTTGATGCTTCTCTAGATAATCATTCCATTTGTTGTTGGGTTAATGTAATCTTCCTCACGTGTGGTAGTTCTATATAATTGGTTTATCTCTTCTATGATGAAGTTCTTTTTTGTTCGTTCATCATATATTCCTCCTTAAGAAGTATCTAATGGTGCTATGACTCTATAATATCCTGATTGAAAAATCATTTTCCGAGTCTTCAAGTTGATGATGGCTTGATTGGCAAATTCCCACTCCAGTCCCAACAATGTTGGATAAGGTGTAGTATTATCCACTGTATCAATTACCTAAAAATATTCCATAGTGTGAACACCATATAAATCCATTGGTATTCCTTTCAATCAACCAATTGGTATTACCTTATGTTGGCTTTCTAGTTTCAACTGAATTGGTGAGTAGCCTAGTGTAGGTTCCCCCATGCATTCCCATGTTTTCTTAGGAAGAGAATTTACCTAAGATACCAAATCTAATATGATGTCACCCATGTTAAAGTCTCCAATATTTGAATTTATTCTGAACTCTCTATTTGTTCTTGTCTTTCTTCGGACATGATTTATTGTCTTTTATTCTAGTTTTATCTCTTGTTCAGGATTGCATTTTTCTATCAAACTTTGTAATACTTGTATAGATGTTTGATCATTCAATAGCTTCAAGAAAGAAACTAGAAAGTTTCTTGTATTACTTATCATTTCTGAAGGTTGATTTATTATGGTATGATGATATGGATGAGGCATATCATATACTATCCCATCATATATTGGTCATGTATTTGAAGTAGAAGCAATATTCTCTTGCAAAATTTCTTCTCTGGCCTACTTGAATGTTTCTTTTTCCTTGCGCGCATCAAAATGTTGTTGAGGTGTTGTATTTTTTCTAACCCACTAATGTTGGTTTTGATTCTGATTTATTGTATCTACTTGTGTTTTGGTTCCACCACTAGTAAATACATTAACATTTTTCCCATCATCTCTAGTTTCCACGACAATCCATTGAACATTTTCGTTATTATGATTCCTTTTGTCCAATATTTTTGTCAGAAGTATAGGACAGTCTCTTGTAGAATGATATGTTGTGTGATAGTACATACATGTTGTTGGTGGATGTGGAAAATTCATTGCATAATGTCCAGGTTATTGGAAATTGTGGCAGGTTACTAGTCCTCTACCTCTTCCACATCCTCCTCCTTTGAATACTCCTCTATTGTCTTTATTTTCTGTATGCGGTGTATTATACTGTAGTACTTAATTATATTGTGGTGGAACTGTAAAATTTTGTGCATTATTATACTGCTGCGCAGGTTTTCCTGTCATTAGTTCAGCCTGCATATTATAAGAATCTCAGGTCCTTTCCTTCTCAAGTTCCAAGGTTCGACAATCCTTATCCTCATGTCCTATTGATTTGTAGAAATTGCTTAATGTACTTTTAGGAAATTTTTGGTATTTTTTCATCATTGGACAATGATATGGATCATGTCTAGGTGTTTTACAAAGTTCATACCTAATCCTCCTATGGGTAAGGGATTTGACAACCCTGCTCCAAAATATCTCACAAACATTGGGCACTCATTTTTGTGGTGTCCTGCTATTCTGCATAAGGTACACCAAACAACTTCCCTCTTCTCCTTGTCTTTGTTCTAAGTCAACTTAAATATCATTTTATTTATATCTTCTCTCATCTCTTATATAGATAGATATGTATATTTATATTGATTATCTTCCATTTGTAGGGCTGATTTTAGAGCCTCAACCTGAGTCTGGAACTTTTTTTATTCAATGGGTATTTAAAATGTGGAAATAATGAGTTTATGAATAGTTTCCTATGTTGCATGTTGGTTATGGGATATTTCAACTTGCATTTCAATCACTTGAAATTATGATCAATTTCCCAAACCGAACCTCATGGATTCTCTCTGATTTATATCATCTCATTCATATATTGATCTTATGAACTTGGTCATTTGAATTTATTGATTAGTGTCTTATTTACATACGTGATGGTTGTAGGTTCTCCTTGTGGATTATTCACTGCTAGGCTCATAAATCAATCGAGTGCACGTTTTCTTAATGTAATTGAGAGCTGAGCCACTTTGATGTCTTCATTTTTTATCTGTTTAGCTTCCCAAATATTTTTGCAAATAAATAGTTGTTTCTTTGGGTCCTCATACCCTTCTCCATGAAATTTTGGTAACCGAATGGTCAGATCTATTCCTTCCATTGTAAAATTTGTGGTACTTCCTCAACACAGTGTAGATAAATGACCAATGTTATTCTAACTCATACTTCCAATTGAATTTTCATCGGTTCCTTGACCTATTGGACTCCTTCTACTACTAATTACTAGTTGTCTAAAATATTTTTTCTTTCCTGATGTTTTAGTTGCACATGGGGTTGTGGGTTCCACACTAATTCTAATATGGATTGGATTTCCTTCTTCTACATCAGACCCTTGACCTCTAGTTTATATGTCATATGTAGCAAGTGTGATTTCCTCAATCTTCTCTGTATCACAGAGGTACTCTACCTCTTCTTCATCACTTTCCAAGCCTTCCCTTTTAGTTATTTCCCTATTTTTCCTATTAATCTTATATTGTTAGGGTCTTCCACTATGCGTTGTTCCCACTTTGTCCATTATTTTCTTGATTTTTTCTCCATCCATAATAATGGAGTCCGTCATTTCCTTCTTCTTACCTCTATCTAGATCCATCTCCATGTCTCAGATCGTTCTTAGTGTTTCCCCTAGTCTCCCAATGCACACAGAGTTATTTAGTTATCAGACTCCATTGTCATCACACTTTTATAATGTAGAAAAATCTCGATTGACGTATAGAGTGATCTAATATACCTTCCTCTTGGAACCTTCAAAAACGTGTGCTTTGCAGCAATGTATGATTTTACAGTATCGACTACAAACTCGGTAATGAATCCTGCAGTGATGTTGTCTAGCCAGAAATCAAATATGTGTGTGAATTTGTTGTTGAATTTTTGTAGATGCGCAATATTTTTAGTAGTCCATTCTACTAGTATTATTTCATTAGTTGGGTGAGTTTCTTTTAATCTCAGTATTTACTCCTATAGAAAATGTGGAAATTGATAGAAAAATGTTTCATGAAGATCAATGAATACATACCTCTCCAAATATTGGCATGGTGTATACTTAGGGTTTCTATTGTCTTTTTGTGCAAATTCAAGCTCTTTTGTTGTCATCCATCATTCAATCTCCTTTTTAGTTTGGTTCCATGCTCTGAACATACCCTTCTAATACTTTATTCTCTTCATTGTTCTTCTCAGGAAGTCCCTTCCAATCTGTTCTTTTGAGTTCCAATAATTTGACCCAAGTGGTATGATGTTCAAATATGCCTTAGTGCTAACCCTATTCATGCTTATTGGGCAATCCTTGAAAATTTCACTAATTTTCCTCTTGGTTCAACTATGTTCGGATCTATATAACTATGACTAGATCCATAATCAATCAAAATAGATATGGGTTGATTATCAATATTACCTTCTACCTCAATCATGTGGGATTGGTAATCTTCTTGTATGTTGTCTAAGGCTACAAAAATCCTTGGAAAATCCTTGGCATGTTATTTCTCACATCATCCATTATATCATCTTCCTTAATGGTATGTGTTGGGCCATGAAATTGTCATCCTTTTACATCCTCTTTCCCTATTTTATATCCCTGCTTGCTTACCCATAACCTCATATTAATGCTAGTTAATTCATTTTAATGCTTATATGTGGGATTTAAAACCAAATTTTTTTAAATTTCATTTCTTTAATATTTCATATGAATTATGGTTAAATATTAGAGAGGTAACATACTATGCACTTATATTTGAAAATATGGTTTAGTTTGTGATTGTTGCGGAACCAATTATCACTTTTGTTTCTCCTACAACTGAAGATTCATGATGTGTGTTCTTAATATTTATTGCATGAATATTTATTGAGTCAAAATATGTTGATCCTCGAAATATCTCAACAACTGAAATCATACCTTTTGAGAAATCTAGTTTTCACAATTTGTTGCAACTTATTGCCACTCCTTCTTGTTGTTACTCCTATGTCATCATTGCTATTAATCCTATAACTAAATATCTACGAAATGGGTCCTTGAGATTTTTCATATAAGGAATTATTAAATCAATGTAAGTCTATCCTCAAAATATCTCAACAACTCGGATCATACTTTTTGTGAAATCAAGTTTTCACGATTTCTACAACTTGTTGTAACTCTGAATAATGGTCCAACTCTCGTGTTGCAACTCGCCCAAAGAACCTTGAGCCGTTGAAACTGTGATACAACACCATAAACCTTGATCCGTCGAAACCATGAGCCATGACGTCACATATTTTTCATTTATGGATTTATGCAACAATAATATTAGTCCAAGAAAATCAAAGATATAGAGACAATTTTGCAATTCCAAGACAAAATATTGGTTTGAGTGGTTGACCAAGAATTTTGGAATTCTTGGGAAAAATATCTTGGAGTAATTTATTCTTTGCTAATTTTTAGCAAAATATCTTGAAATTCTTGGCAAAATATCCTGAAGTTATTTATTATTTGCTAATTGTTAGCAAAATATATTGCTAATTGTTAGCGAGGATCATGGGTATTATTCATTATTTAGGAAATTATTGCAACCACTATGGATTTATTAAATTCATAAGTGGATTTCTTTAGATATTTGTTATTTCTAGTTTCCATTGAATTTATGTTTAAAAGAGAGCATTCTCTCCATTATTCGGAGACGACTCTTAGAGCAATGTCCGAATGACAATGGAATAAGTCAATGAGTTTTCATTTTAATTATAGTTTTATAATTTCCTGATTTAACTAATTCAGTGAGTTTTTATTTTATATTTTTATTATTTTCTTAATGTGTGATTTAATTAATTCATTTGATTTTTCATTTTAATTATGGTTTTATAATTTCCACACCGTGTGGTTTAATTAATTCATTTGATTTTTTTTCTTTGCATGTTTGTAATAGATTGATTTCTTTTGATTATATTAATTAATTTAATTAATTTATGAAGTGAGTGTTAATGTAGAATAAATACCAACACTCTATTCTATGGAGGCATGGCCCACTCCACTAGAGCAAAGTGTCGTGTAGTGTTGGATGCAGGCCTAGTCAGGGGAAAAAGGCTATTTTGGGGAAGAGAATCATGAAAGGAGAAAGGACAGGGCAATTTGGAAGGAAAAAGCAACGTGTAAAATGAAATTATCTGAGAGTGCACATGCAAAGGAAGACCCTAATGACACTAGGGTTAGGGTTTTGTAATGTATTATGGGGTGATGAGCCAAGAATATAAATATGTGGTACTTGGAGGAGAGGGAGATGGGAGATATGGAGAGAGAGACAGTGAGACCAGGAAGAAATTGTAAAAGAATTGTACTACTACATTAGGAGTGTGTGAGCTAGGGAAGAGTGAATATTTCGATCACGAGGGTTATATATAAATGGAGTTGTGGAACCTAGTCTCACGATCTATTAGGGCTCATAAGGTCGATGATCTGTTGAGGAGAGTGAATATGAATTTTAAACATGTAGTGACATATCATTGAACCATAGCCAAGATCCCTGAAACCAAATCTTTGTGGACATATCTCAGGAGGGGTGAACCCTTGGCCAACACTGTGTTATGTGAATGAATGTATGTGTCTTTATTGCTTCTAAGTTGTCAATGTTAGATGAATTAATTAGCTAGTTGAATGGTATTTCATGAATGAAATATTGTTATGTCGATGCTAGGCTGAATAATTAAATCATGAATAGAATATTGTTATAATCTGATGCTAGACTGAATAATTAAATATTACAAGTTACACCCACAAATATCCACTCATTCCTAGGTTGTAAACATCAGAGTATTTCAGCCATCCATGGAGCTATCTTGGGTGAGACTGTGCAATACACTCTCTGTATTGCATTGCCTTCTGGTCTACTAAAGGGGCCGATAGTTTTAGAGGGATTTTTTTGGGAGCTTACTAAGTTTGAACCTGGGTCGAATAGGATCAGAGTAGGATAGTTCTAACTAGAAGAGTAGAGGGATAGAAAGCCAACAAATGTTTCTGTTGTCGATTGGATGGAACATAATGGGCTTGAGTGAATGAGATATGTGGAAGATTCCTCAAAAGAATGTCAGATCGAACAACAAAAAGGTGTGAGAATGAGAATCTAAAAGGGGATATTGAGACCATGGAATCCAACAAAGGCAAAGATAAAGAGCTGGTTAAAAACAAAGGAGATGGATTTTTCACAGAAAGATAACAAAAATCCGAAGTTGACACCATGCAAATATCTGGACAAGTACGTATTCAACGACTTGCACGAAGTATTTTTCTGTGATTTCCCTCATGTATTGCAGGAGTGGATAAAAAGGTTGAAATACAACCATCCCAAAAATCAGATCAGACAACTAGAGTGGAATTCTGAAGAGATTGCACAGTTACAATGAGTTGATAATAAGTTTACGCGTGCTGTAGATTTATGGTTAGACAACATTGTTGCAGGATTTATCACATAATTTGCAGTAGATACAGCGAAGTCTTACAGCGTGGCAGAATAATAATTCTTGAAGGGACCTCAAGGTAGGTACATCAAATCGTTATATACTTCAATTAATATATTACTATACAACAAAGGAGTAATGAAAATGGAGTCATACAACTAAACTTCCCTACGTGCATGGGGGAAGGGGGGACACACTGATAGGAGAAGGAGAAATGGAGGGATAAAGGGATAAAGGAAATAAGGAGGAGGCCTTAGACCCAATCATGATGAACAAAGACCAGATCAAGTGGATCATGGCAACAACTAGAAGAACACGCAGTGAAGTACCCTACCAATATAAGGTAAACACCAAGAAGAGAGCCATAGCCATGAGGGAGGGCTTGGAAAGTAATGAATAAGAGGTAGAGGATCTATGGGATGTGGAGAAGATTGAGGAAATCATGCATGCGACATATGAAAGGAAGACAAGAGGTCCAAGAGAGGGAATAGAAGGAAACACTCCTATCCATATCAGTTTCAGTGTGGAACCCATAAACCCATGTGCGACTAATACACTGGGAAAAAATCCACCATTTAGACAACCTAATTTTGGAAGAATGAACATAATAGGAAGTACATCTACGTAAGGAACAACAACTAGGGGAGACAGTTCAGGAAGCATTAGTCAAGTATCTGCACTACGCGGAGGTAGTATTTCATCATTCAGGATGGCAGGACATGATCCCACCATTAGGTTACTAGAATTTAAATGAGAGGCATCGGAGGACCTTGAGAAGAACTTGTTAATTTGTGAAAAGATATGGGAAGCTAAACAGATCATAGATGAGGAAAATAAAATTGTGCAGTTAGTGATCACACTGAGAGTTTGTGCACTGGATTGGTACATGAGTTTAGCTACAAAATGTCTACTAGGGACAACCGGAACGATCAGAGATATCAAGAAGTTTTTGATAAATGATTTTCAGAAGCCTATTTTAGAGGATTAATACATGAACGAGATGATAGAGATCAGATAGAAACCAGGAGAATTTGTATGGGATATTGACCATAGATTCAAATGATTGAAGGGAAATATAAAGTATGCCATAAAAAATATGCATCATAGGAACATGTTCGTCAATTCATTGCTACCACATTTCAAATACCCTTTGCGACATAAGAAGCTTCAAACATAGGCATAGGCTCTACAAGTAGCCCTACAATTGGAAGAGAACCAATATCAGAAGATAGATCCAGTCATAGAGGAGTTGAAGGAGCATTTGACTAACTTAACATTCCCTCTAAACCAGAACAAAGGTAAGGACAAAAGAGAATTTGTTTGGTGTACCACATGTAGAATAGAAGGACACCATAAGAATGAATGTCTAACATTCATGCAATACATGGAAGTAGGAATGCCAAACACATTTCTAGCATAAGGACTATGGTGTGGGATCTGTAAGAAATAGGGGCATGATCCATATCACTTCCCAATGATGCAGAAGTACTAGACAGTACCGAATATCTCATATTGCAACTTTTTCAAGTCAGTAGGCCATGATGAAAAAGATTGCAGGACCATGGACCTCATGAGGGAAAGAACATCAAATTCTTACATGGTGCAGAAATACATGATGACCAGGCAAGTCGCACCATAGTTTAACCAAGTACCAACCACGTATAATTCTGTGAAACATTAGTATAACATTGCGCAACAAAAATATAACACTACGCAGCCGTATTACAATACTGTGCAACCACACAATAATCCCACGTAGTATAACCATGCTAGGCTCCTAAGTACAATGCACCATGAGGAGATCGAGTTGGCTACGGAGATGGAGGACGAGAAAGAAGAGGCTTTGGAAGAGACATAGGACCAGTGGTATGCCACAATTGTCAACAACCAGGACACTATGCAAGAGAATGTCCACTTCCACCTATGATGTGTATGTATTGGCATGCATCAGATAATGACATGGAAGAAGTTCCTACACTATTGGGGAAGATCCACGAAAAGAGGAATCAGAACAATCAGAATGTTCAGTGGATTTCGGCAAAATCAAGGGATGAAGGAAGAAACATCAACATAGTTACACGGGGAGGAGATAATATAGGAAACGATGCAGTAAAACAAGATCCAACACAACACCAATGGGTGAAGAAGAATTTTGAACTAAGGAAGAAATTTGATGCGTAGAACGAAAAGGAGATATTAAAGAAGAACAGACAAGAGTTCATGAAACTAGACATTGCATCGACATCAACTATGCATCATACCTAGGAAGTACCAACGTACGAGATGCCTCCATCACTGGAGCACACCAAACAAGCATAGCCCCTAGGACAAGTAATTACGACTAAATTTTTTTTGCAATCCTATGTTAAACTACTAAATTATCCATCATTTGTTAAAGTGTTACAAGATATGATAAAAATTTGTAGCATAGAGTAAAAAGGAAAGCTAGAACAAAAAACAATGAATCATCTACATACAAGGAGGAGAACAAGCAAAGAATTCATATGGAACGTGAACATTGGAGATTTCAATATGGGAGATATTATACCAAATCTAAGATCCAAAGTAAATGTATTACCCAAGAAGACATGGAAGTGTATGGGAGATCCTACATAAGGATATTCATTGGTTGATCTTAAACTAGAAAATCAACACAGAGTTATACCAATTGGAAGACTAAAGGGGGTAACAGTAGATCTGGATGGAGTGCGCACTAAAGTCGACTTCGAAGTAATAGAGATAGTGGATGGCACAACACCTTATCCAACATTGATTGGCTTGGATTGGGAGTTTGACAATTAGGCCATGATCAACTTAAATACGAGTAGTATGACATTTGAGTCAGGATAATACAGATTCATTTCTCCATTGGATCCATCAGAAGGGGAAATGTTTGTATAACCTACTTTCTTAGACCTGGAGGAAATTAACTAGTTGTACAGAACAACTGTGTGAGAAGAAGATTATGTGAACCCAATTGAAGATGGGGTACTCATTTGGAGAAGTATCACGTCATGTGCATCAGACTCAGATACAAGCTGAAAGAACTGGTATCATAGGTTACATGAAGTCTCCACAAGAAGATGCACAAGAATATACCATGCAGTAAGATGGGTAGGTATGAAGATAAGGGAACCTCCCAGCTTCCATGGGGTGAATGACTTAGAATAATTCTTAACACGATACAAATATGAAGTGTTAGATAATCATAGGCTCTTAGCACTGGATATAGAACTCAATGAAACACCTGCAAGATTGTGGGGTGCACACAAAGGAATAGTCAAGGAATGGTACCAATGTAAGCGGTTATTGCGCATCAGGTTTGGTGCAAAATAAGGAAGCAACCAAATGCATAAATATGATGGATAGGGGGAACCAATAGAACACTTGGAGAAGTGAAAAAGGATATGGAGGATGACACCACCAGAGGAATTGCCTCATCATTTTGTTCACACATTAGAAGGGATTCTAACAAAGTAGTATACAGACCAGGAATTGCATGGAGGAACTACAAACTAGACAATATTACATCATAATTTTACAATCACTTTCTCATTTGAGCATGAGAATCCCAACATAGAATTGACACTTTAATGAATCAGAGGGGTGATATTCATTAAAGAACCAAAATTTGAACTCATGACAGAAGATGAAGAACATAACAAATAGATAGTAAAAGAACTATTTTCATGCTACCAGGTGCAGGAAGAAGCACCGGATAAAGATGACCAACAAAAAAATTATATTGTAGAATTTGAAGGTGAAAGAGAAGTGGAAGGTCCACCTCTAGAATCATAATTATTTGTTGTGCTGATCAAGATAAAGAAATTCAACATTGGGATAGTTGAGAATCCCAAAATGGCCAGCATTGGAGACTACTGGGATGAGAAAATAGTGGAAAACATAACAAAATTACTGCATGAGTACAACGATCTGTTCCCAACAATGTTCATAGAAATGAAATGAATAGTGGGAGATCTAGGGGAAATGAATATACCTCTCAGATATGAGACAAGACCGATCAGACAGAGACCATATAGACTAAATCCAATCTATAAGCAAAAAGTCAAAGCCGAAATTGATAGAATGTTGGATGTTGGAATCATAGATCCTGTAGAGGAAACTGATGGGTAAGCGCTATGGTAGTTCAGGAGAAAAAGAAGAGAGGGATAAAGATATGTGTCGACCTAAATAATTTGAATGATGCCTGCCTACATGAATCATTCCCAACTCCTTTCAAAGATGAGGTGTTGGAGAATGTAGGAGGAAATGAAGCTTATTCATTCACTAATGGATTCTCAGGCTACCATCAGATAAAGATATCTCCAGAAGACATATACAATACCACTCTTTCCACAGAATGGGGATCCTACCAGTACACAGTCATGCCTTTTGGACTGAAGAATGCACCAACAATATTTTCCAAAGTAGTCATAGTTGCATTCAAAGAATTCATCCACCAGTTTCTAGAGGTATATCTGGATGATTGGACAATCTATAGTCTTTTGAAAGACCATGTAKAGGTCTTAAGGATGATGTTAGAAAGATGTAGGAAGTGTCAAATATCGTTAAACATCAAGAAGTGCATCTTTGGAACACCCTTTGGGATACTGTTGGGCCATATAGTATGAAAAAAAGACTTGCTAGTAGATCCTGCCAAGATTGCAGTAATTGTTACTATACCACCACCAAAATCAATCATTAAATTAAGAGAAACATTGGGACACATAGGATACTATAGAAAATTTATAAAAGGGTATGTGCAGATCACTGTGCCTATGGAGAAATTGTTGAGAAAAGACAACAAGTTTCAATGGAATGAAGACTGTCATAGAGGGTTAGACACCCTGAAAGGAAAGATGGTAAATGCACCAATACTGGTATTCCCAGATTGGGAAAATACATTCCACGTGCATGTAGATGCATCAGCCATAGCACTTGGAGCTATTATGCCACAACCAAGAGAAGGAGAATTGGACCATCCTCTAGAATTTGCTAGCAGAAAATTGTCAGAATAGGAGAAAAATTGCAATACCACAGAGAGAGAAGGATTAGCTATGGTCTATGCAATTCATAAATGCATACAATACTTATTGGGAAAACATTTCAAGATGTTTACAGACCATTCATCTCTCAAATACGTCGTCAACAAGCCAATGTTGGGGGGGGGAATTTGTCGATGGTTATTGTTGTTTCAAGAATTTGACTTTGTAGTGATAGTCAAACCAAAGAAGTTGAATGTAGGACCTGATCACCTATCAAGGATCACCAATCGAGAGGAACGTACGAATCTAGAGGACAAATTTCCTGACACACAGTTATTTTCAGTCCAAGTAGTTGATGAATATTTTGTGGATATCATTCAATTCTTGAGTACAGGGACCGTGCCACAAGAATTCAACATTGTGCAAAAGAAAAATATGGTAGTCTTGGTTGCAGACTATCAGTTGATTGCAGGAAACTTATGCAAGATGGGTGTAGACAACATCTTGCAAATATGTTTACTAGAACATGAGAGACCTGGAATTTTAGTAGAAGCCCGTGAGGGAATAACAGAAGGAGGACATTATGCAGGTAAATTTGATGCGTAGAAGGTATTGCACGCAATACTATGGTGGTCGACTATTCACAGAGATTCAAAGGACTACTGCCAGAGATGTGATGCATGTCAGAGGGTTGGTAAACTGAATATATGGGATGAGATGCCCCTGAGACCACAAGTAACCTTGAAGGTATTTGAAAAATGGGAAATATATTTTGTGGGACCAATTAACCCACCAACAAAGATATCAGGAGCGAGGTATATTATTACTGCGATAGAATACTTGAAAAGATGGGAAGAAGTTGCACCACTAAAATATTGTAGCGCAGATACCGCAACACACTTCTTGTTTGAGCACATGATCACTAGATTTGGACGCCCAAGGATTTTGATGAGTGACCAAGGAACTCACTTCATTAAGAGAACTATTAAGGCGATGACTGAGGAGTTTGAAGTTTATCATCAAAAGAGTACACCATATCATCCTCAAGCAAATGGAACAGTGGAAGCCTTTAATAAGATCCTCGAAAACGCACTGACAAAGATTTGCAATGTTAATAGGGACGATTTGGATTTGAAGATACCAGCAGTGTTGTGGGTCTACAGGATCACATGTAAAAAATTGATAGGGCAGAAACCATTTAGATTGGTGTATGGACAATAAGTAGTGGTGCCATTAGAATTTGTGGTACCTAGTCTGCATATCACAAAAATTACAAACATGATAGAGCAAAGCGCAGTACCAGAAAGGTTAAGTCAGTTGATGATCATGGAAGAAGATAGGATTCTAGCAAGGTTTCACCAAGAAGTACAGAAATCAAGGAACAAAGCTTGGAATGATAGACATATCAAGCGGAAAAAATTCAAGGAGGGTGACCTAGTCTTGGTGTATGATAGTAAATCTCTTCAACACCCAGGAAAAATCAGAATGCATTGGTTGGGACCATACGAAGTAAAGACTGTCACAGATGGGGGATCTATACAGTTGAATGACTTGGGAGGAATATAACTCAAAGGAATGATCAATGGGAGTTGAATGAAGCTGTATAGGGACAATCGACCTTCTAGCACTTGAAAAAAAGAAAAAGAAACTGCACGCAACAACAAAGGGGTTACCACGCCAAAAATCAAAAGATGGCAACTAGCTAAAAGAAGGGTAGCGCGCCGAAAATATAACACTCACGTGCACTCAGAAATGTTAGCGAAATGGAGGAAGGACCAATGATCACTAAAAGGTGGAAAAAATAGAAATGGCGGGTATGTAAAATAGACACCAACTAATGAGAACTATCAAAATTGAATGCCAAGGAATATTGACAGGATGTCGTATTAATTGCGCCAACTAGTAATGTCAAGGGAATTCAATGGAAGCTATGTGGTAAGCGTCACTTAATTTAAAACATAGTTTGGGTAATGTCTTCGAGAAGCATCACAGGATACCTATATAAGTCAAGAACGTGGGGATTGGAAGGGTTATTGTGAAATTGAGAAAAGAACAGAGCGATAGAGTATACAGAGAAGAGAGCAAGTTTGTAGGAGTTATAGAGAGAACTAAGCTCGACGGAGAACATTTTTACTACCATGGAACCACCCAAGCTAGGAGCATTGATCCAGGCCTGCAGACGACCTCGAAGAAACCTTAGTGTAGCTCAACAACCACAGGGAAGTGAACAACAACCACCTCAGCCTACAAAATTCATCAACTTGGATGAAATCTCATTTCGCAATATGGAACCAGGGATCCCCATGCCAATGGTGAAGGAAACCCATAAAACAACACGAGTGGGCATGGACATTGATATGTCGAAAGGGGACAATGCCAACAAGATGAGGACATAGGAAATACTTCACACCCTGAAAACCCGGAAGAAGACTCGAGGGTTAATGGGATGGTCCCGAACCAGACAGAAGCGGTCGTTCCATAAAGGTCACTTACAACAACGTCGAAGCAGCAACAAGAGGGCATAGTAGAATATGTCACCGGATGACCAGAGGAGTATACATGGGATAAGATGATGGAGGTTGGAACCTTGAGTTAGCCACCACAATGGAAGGGAAAGAAGCCAGTAGAAATATCATCATGCAGGCAGGCTGCCACATCCATAGTCTTATTTCCTATTCCGAAAGGGGTGCGTGACATGGCTAACCTGTTAGGCTACATGGAGAAACTATGGTACTCAAATCAGATGTGACCGACATGGAAAAGTTTCCAGACTTTTCAAATAAATTTTACCTAGATATTGTGGGTATATGACACTTTGGCGAACCAATAAACCAACCAAAACAGTGGCCAGCTAGACTGGCCAACACCAGGATTCTAATCCTATTGTAGATCTCTCACTTTGGAAGGGGTTGGGATGTAAATAGCTACGTTAAGAATCTGATGGAAGTTACCCATGGAGGATACCTATGGGTGGAAGAACTTGTCTCGATAGACGTAGAGATCATCACGTATATTATAGGGCTTCCATATGGTGGGAGAGCCCCTCATAGTTCCTCGATGACAAAACAAAAGAGAAGGAACTGGCTAAGGAAATGAAGAAGACATATGGCGCAGAAAGAGGGTCGCAGAGAATCATAATTAAGTGCATCAGTGACGCAACGACCAGGGTGGCCACAAAAATCATGGCGTGCAAATTTCTCAGGAAGTGCCACAAGGAGGAAGTCCATGTTAGGTTCGTCACAACTCTAACATAGTGTGCAGGGGGAACTATATTTAGCTGGGTCCCGTACTTGTTAAACCTGTTCCTTGAAGACTGCAAGGATGCACAAGACCCGGGGACAAAATTCCACTATTCCTAGCTACTCATCCTGATCGCCTTGGTCAGATGGAGGGAGCCTAAATATGCATACTTTGCTGAGAGATCCTCTCATTTCTGTGCAATGAGATACCTATCATTGGGGAGCACTTCAGACCCCCAAAAAAAAAGTGCAAATGTAGGCATGTTCGCAGGGTATTACAACAACCTGCAGGAAGCATTGTCAACACTTGGCAGGTTACACCAGAGGTGGTCGGGCAATATCAGGGCATAGCCAACTTCAAAGTGACCAGGGATGTAGTATGGATCCAAGAACGAAAGGATCCCGAGAAGGAATGGCTACAACTACGGTACTTCATCAAGGAAGAGGACATAGAAATGGTCATCAAGGATTAGCAAGATGACTGGAGAGTTCCAATCCTAAATCAAGAGATGTTCACGGATAAGGAGGTTGATGCAGGGAAAGAACATACACTTGCAAGAGACAAAATGACTCCCAAGAATCCAAAACTAGGACAAAATCTGGTGCATCATATGAAAGGGGGTGCGACAAAGAAAGGTACCCAAGCAGGGAAAAAGAACAACACCCAGGCGCCACAGGAACATGAAAAGGAGACTGAGACAACATAGGGGACCACATCAAGTGCTAATCAATAGGAACAAGCCAGACCAAGAGGCCAATCATACACATGTGGGGTGCGCATAAGAAAGCTAAGGCACAAAAACAACCACCAGAATATACAATCACTGAGGATGACGTAGACCTCATGGCCGAAATGGTCCAAGACCGAATAATAGAGGATTATGGTGAAGCCCAACACCAAAGGGATAGGATTCAGGATGATCTGGCCGACCTGAGGCAACACCTTGAGAATATCAGATAAACGCAAAGGGTGGGCAGAGAAATAGATTCAATCCCCGCAACATCACAGGCATGAGCCAAGGTTGGGTCGAGCGAGTAGGATACAATCCAGACAATGGCACATGCAGGATAGAATTTTCATGTTACACCCAACATGTTGCATATGGATGAAATTGTAAGCCAAAAACCATTGAAATATCTAGCACAAATATAGTTGGTAATGAGGCGGATACCAACCAAGGCATTATATAAACTGCAAGTCAGTGTCGTGTGGGAGGTACAATCACTAACACACACTAATGAAGAATAATTGCAGTAGATGAAGGACAACAAAGAAGCATTTTAGTTGGTGCTCGAGAAGGTTAAGCTCGAGAACAAAGATGAGAAATATCTCACAGATAGGCTCAAGCAAGGGATAGTTGTATCCTATGGCAGAATTCCAAAGAGCGCGCAAACAACATAGCTCACAACAATGCAGAAAATTTATCAGATTCTGCAAACAATCGATCAGTACAAGTAGGAGATCGAGAACCTCTGGTGAAAACTAATCCCTACCACTCCCCTGGAGGTGACGGAGTAAAGGAAGCATGAAGCAATAGGAAAAATGGAGGAAATGGAACAACAAGTCAGTGCATCTACCGACTTGTTTGATAGAGCAACACAACTATGGAAAAAGTTGGAGGAGGATCAACAGGTCCAGTAGTGGGACTAGGAAGAGGAGAAGATAAGCACAACTATCCAGGACCTCAAGCAGAGGAAAAATATGATGAATATCATTGAGCGCCTCAAAGGAGTACAGGATATGAAGAAGCTACAAGAATAACTCATAGCCGCACAGACACAGAAGAAGGATCAACAAGATCAAATGGAACCTCTCCAAGATCAGGCAACAGAGGTCATTGCGAAGGAAGAGGAGGCAAAGAAAAAAATGGCACAAATTCAGGAAGACTGCATAGAGATGATTAACAAGGAGGTTACAACGGAAGTATTGGATGTACTTAGAGAAAATACCACGTAGGCTCAAACACAAGAATAGGAACTCACAGAGAAGTTCCAGACTCTCGTGGGAGCTATTGAAGAAGAACAAAATGTTTAGGTGGCTCAGGATGAGCCACATCTCAGTTTTGGGGGCCTGTTGGATGTAGGCCTAGTCAGGGGAAAAGGCTATTTTTGGGAAGAGAAGAATGAAAGGAGAAAAGGACAGCTGGAAGGAAAAGAAACACATGTAAATGAAGCAGGCGAGGCATGCATGTAAGGAAGGCATAATGACGCTAAGGTTAGGGTTTTTTTTAATGTATTTTAATGGATGATGACCCAAGAATATAAATAGGTAGTACTTAGAGGAAGAGGTATATGGGGATATGAGTAGAGAGACACAGGCAGACCAATGAAGAGAGAATTATACGAACTGTACTACTCAGTAAGCTGGTGATCTAGGGAAGAAGTGAACGACTTGATCCTGAGGGTTAGATCACAGGCTGTGGAGCCTGGTGCAATCTAGTCAGCCTCGTAGGGATCGAGGAGCTTTTTGGGGAGAGTAAGATCTAAGATTGTAAACACGCGCGGCGTGACATATTAATATTGATCCATAATAAAGAGCTTAAGAGCCATATCTTTGTGGACGTATCTCAGGAGGGGGTGAACCTCGGCAACACATGTGTTATGTGAATGAATGTATATGTCTTTATTGCTGCTAAGTTGTGAATGTTAGATGAATGCATTAACTAGGTAGATCTGGTATTTCCCATGCATAAATAGAATTATTCTATAATCCGATGCTAGACTAAATAAATAAAGATTACAAGTTACACCCACAGATATCCACTCATTCTTAGGGTGAAAATACCTGAGTATTGAAGCCACTAATAGAGCTATCTCGGGTGAGACTGTGCAATACACTAAGTGTGTTGCGTTGCCTTTTGGTATACTAGAGCGGCCGATAGTTTTAGAGTGCTTTTGTTGGGATCTTACTAAGTCTGAACCTGGGTCGAATAGGATCACAGTAAGAGAGTCCTAAGTAGAATATTAGAGGGATATAAAGACAACATGTAGCTTAGATGGTTTCTTGATTTCTTGTAACTTCATGTAAGATTTATTTAATTTGATTATGTAACTAGTTTCTTGGTTCAAATTTTTCATGTGAGGTTTTGTTTATGTTGTATTTCATTTATTCAATTGTTTCTAATAAACCCATTTCAAATTGGGTTGCATTCTTTTATTCCATTGAATAAATGTGCTTAATACAATAACTATATTTGTTGGTTTGAGTAATGAGATGGATCATCTTTGCAAGGATTAGGCACTGATTTCAAGGACTTAGTTAATTTATTTTCTAGAAAGTAGTTAAGGAATTTATTTCAACATGTGTGATTAATTTTCATCAAGTGTGGTGTGAATATCAATTTCTACAAAAGTAATTTAGAGTTTCAATTTTGCAATCAGTTTACCAATACCTACAAATGGTTGAAAGAAGGGAGATGAGGATCCCACTAGTTTTTGAGTGATTTACTTTACTATTAGTATGCTTTCATTTCTGCAATGTGTGTTTCTATTTCTGCAAGTGTGGATTTCTATAGAACCTTGTCATAGCTTGAGAATTGTCTATACTCTGAACACAAATTTAGTCATTGATACTATGACTACAACATATAGAAACAATAGTTGTCCTTGCATATACAATGAAAGATAGTTTGCAAGATTCATACGAGCCCCATATTGATAATTAAGTGCATAATCTTTCTAACGATTTTCTTGAGAAATTAAGAAGGTGATTAAAAGACTTAACATTTTTTGCGGCGTTTCCCGGGAACTGTCAATGGTGCAATGTTTTCTCTAGTATCGATTTCATTTTCTTTTGTTGTTTTGATAAGTGTGCATTTAGAATGTTTTTTTTGGCACGTGTTTCCTTTCATCTTGTGAGATGTGTTTATTTTTTTAGATTGTACAATAAAAGGAAATTAACTCCCAAAAACACCTGGTGCAATAAGAGTTGATCATCATACTAATCTCCTTTTCAAGTTGTCAAGTAGGTTAGAGGTGCTATCACGACTTCTACAACAATGGTTGAATTTCCACAACATTGGTTGTAATGATGCAACACCATCGGTTGAACACCAACGATTCACCATTGTTGCAACTTCAATTACGGTGGAATCATGTCACTATTTTGTGTTGCTAGTATAGAAGCTAGGACAATGATGGATGCATCAAAATATTGAGGAAGTTGACAAGAGGAAGAAGGCATTAGTGAATGAGAATTTTACTGAAGAAGGTACAAGGGGAAGTAGAAGCCTTCAAGCTTAATGATCAGGTATGAGGTTAATTTCCATTAATTTTATGTAGCAGATTGGGTTGTTGACACTTTAGTCGTATTTCATTATTTATCTATCCTTCTCCTTCCCTCTTTTTGTCACTTCTCTTTACCTTTTTCTCCTATATTTTATTCTTTTCCCTAATCATAAAATCTTCATCTCTTCCCTTGTTTTCTTTCTCTTAAGATCCCTTCTTGTAAGGGCTGGATTTACATTTTACATCAATTTATTTTGATAAACTAACTAATTTCATAACACAGTAATGAAATAACAGTAACTTTCGTAACATTCAAGAAATTTTACTAATTTAACTCATTCGTATGCAATTTCGTCAATATAATAATATTTAATAACAAATTAATTCAAAACAATGCATAATTCTTACCTGAACCTGATGCTACTATTTGCTCGCCGCTTGCTTCCTTCCCGCTTCCTTAGAACACTACCCAAAACCGACCTCCCTGCCGACTAGTTAGCTCCTAGCCCTAGGATATCAACAGATATACTAGCCCTCTGTGCCCAAAACCCCCAGCAACCCCCGGTGCACTGTGTAAATTCCACTCCAAGTTTCACTCTGCCAATTCCCCGCTCTCCCAAATTCATCCCCAACTCCCGTAACATCCTCCTCCCCCCAAAATCCTTTCCCCCCCTTATCCCTCCTTCACCGACTTCCCCTCATTTACTCCCTTACCTAATATCTTATCCCATTACCAAATATCTTATCCCATTTATTAAATATCTTATCTCATTATTAAATATCTTATCCCATTTATTAAATATCTTATCTCATTATTAAATATCTTATCCCATTTATTAAGTGCTTCCATTTTCGGGAACGTAGCTTAAATTAATAATATATTTTATTATCCACCTTTATTTATTTACCATATTGATTAATGAGTTAATAATACTTAAATTAATCATAATCAAGAATAACTGATTAATAACAAATAATTAGTTAAGGTTATTTTAATAAATAAATATAGTTTAGCTAATCTTTTAGGATTACATTATTAAATTAATTATAATTTATAATCAAGGGTCGTTACATACACCCACCCTTCAGGAAACTTCATCCCGAA
>SNQJ01S0043094.1:25786-43308 GCA_010110895.2 Picea sitchensis | reverse complement strand
GATGATTTGTTGAATAACTGGGATTTCAATATTGATCATCATATAATGGGGCACTTTGCGGACTTGGACGATGGTTATGTTAGGATTTCATTACTCTATTAACACTTTTTTACTAAATGTTTGATTTTTCTCTCATTCTTGACTAAGGTGTTTCTTTTGCATTTTGCCCCAGATCTTGTATAGGTCATATCACACAACCAAGGCATTGGATACTTGAAAATTTTGTTATGNATATATATTAGATGATTTGTTGAATAACTGGGATTTCAATATTGATCATCATATAATGGGGCACTTTGCGGACTTGGACGATGGTTATGTTAGGATCTCATTACTCTATTAACACTTTTTTACTAAATGTTTGATTTTTCTCTCATTCTTGACTAAGGTGTTTCTTTTGCATTTTGCCCCAGATCTTGTATAGGTCATATCACACAACCAAGGCATTGGATACTTGAAAATTTTGTTATGTGGATGTATTCAATAAAAAAATATATTCCTAAAAACATTCACACCTATTCAAATCACCATTTTGGAGCTATCACTTATTTCTTGAATTTTATAGCATTTTGGCTTGATAAATTCACTAAAAACACAGTTGGGACGGTCGTATTTTGGGGGTTCATATGGGCTCATTTTTAATACTTTTTTCTATCTAAAATACTTTTATAATCTATTTTCTATCACAATTGGAATCACTCAATTTTTATCTCAAACAAAAATGTTATGACCAAAACATTGATTGGGTGTAGAGTATCCAACTTAGGGACAGAGTTGGGACAATCAATTTTTGAATGCCTAAATGGATAGAAATTGAAAAAAAAATTATAAGGTATATTATAATATGAATATAGTTTAAAATACAATTGGAATCACACAATTTCGATATCATATGAGGAAGTTACACCCAAAATACTAACTTCATATCCTAAATATGCACTCCTAAAACTATGTTTTTCAGGTTCTTCATTAGCATATTTGAACCATCAAATTTTCCTTTATTAGAAACTTGTTTCTATTGGAGCTACCTACATGAATATAATTTAATCTCCAATTTTGATCAATTTAATCCGACATCAAACTAAAAAGTTGTATTTTATTTAGTGATTGTTGGTCTAGGCGGGAATTCGAAAACAGCTCTCTCTTGTAGGTTGTTCTTAAGAAGATTTGGCATATCACCTTAAAAAAAATATATATATTTTTTCTATTGGAACTATCCCTATGTATATATTTTAATTTGGATTTTGAATCACTCAAATCGGACGAAAAACGAAGAATTTTTCAACACAATACTCCCAGGTAGCCTAAGGCGACCGCCACTCCTCAGCAGGTATAAAATGAATTTGTCTTCATTCATTTTTCCTTGGATTTGTTTTATGAGTAAATACTTGTGGTTTTTTTCATATTTATTATATGAAGAGATATCTATCACCTCTCTTCCATAATCTCATGTTTTATTGCAGGTAAGTGCCAATATTTTTTCCAGGTCCTAGGAATAGTAAGGGAGTCAATTCATGCACAATTGATTCTTGAAGACAAAATTTCATGTGAGAAAGGACATACTATATAGACATAATCCATATTCATTTTTCGGCCTATAATTTTCCTTAATGATGTTGTCACAATTCCACTATATGTCGTTGTTACAATATTACTACGTGATGTTGCTACTCTTGCCTTATCGTCACACTGTTGCTCCAACTTTTTCATCAATGTTGCAAATGGACCGAAGAAAAAGACACATGAAGAATTGATTTAAAGATTTTTGAATACCAAAATTAAAAAATTCAACTGTCATTTCCATATTTCTATACCAACCATGCCATTGCTACCAAGGGATCCTTCCACAAGATTTCATGATCATCATTCCTATTCACCAACACCATGGCATGCTTATACATTTCCTTCCTCTTAGCTCAATGATACATGCATGATGAAGTTCACAAAGTCTCATTTTATTATGTGGTTATCTCTTAAATCCAATAACTTTTACCCAAATATCATTTATATAACCACTACACCTAAATAAAAAATTCAACCTCCACCACTCCATAAGTTCCATGATTTTCTGCTCCACCCACCCATAACCCACATAATAAAGATATATTGGACCACTTAAATGCCACGTTTCCATGTTATCCTATCCCTTCCCTTAATAAATTTGATGGTGAAAACATGTCTCAGGTGCCATCAGACCTTGGAATGCTTGAAAACCAGTTTGTTGGCAGGCATTCCTCGGGAATAAAAATTTATGACTGTGAAAATATTTTGGGCACAGTCAAACAAATCTTTCTTGAAAACCATCTTGTTGGTGGACAATGTTTGCAAATAAAGTGAGAAATAAATGATTCCATCCAAGTTGATCTCTAAATAAATATTTCCATGACACTCTATGAATAATGATTTCCAAGATCAATTACTACATCAAAATCCTAATCCATATCTACATTGTGCTACATGTTTCAAGCTCCACACTGCTCTTCCTTGCAAATTTATACATCATCATGGGCCATATCAGATTAGGATGTTTCTACAAACATTATGTACTTCATAGGTAGGTGCAGGTATCCTTATTTCTCTTTTCTTTAATCATAATTCATTAGATGCAATGGATTTGTATTTGGAAAATCATGTAGGTCTCTATCCCACTTCCTCATATTTTTCATTTCTCATGGGTAGGAAATATCTTCATTTTGGGGGCATACATTTCCCATTTATTTACCTATCTTGACCATGATGTTATCACTCTTTCTCATTCATCACCATTCGTTTTCATTCCAAGACCTCTCTTGTTCCATGTGACCCATGCCATCATCTTCCATAACATTGTTGAAGGGATAAAATGATACAATTGTTACTGCAAAAGACATTGTTGTTGTTAGACAAAACCCAATAGTAAGAAAAATATCTATTGTTGCCACACAAGAACCAACAATAGAATCCCTTGTTGCTACCACAGAAGGACCAACAGTAGGGGAAAACATGGTTTTGTTGTTGCCACACAAGAACCAATAGTAAAGAATCGTGTTGTTGCCAAACAAGAACCAACAATAAGGGAAAATAATGCTTTGTTGCTGCCACACAAGAATTAGTAGTAAATAACCTTATTTATTCCACACAAGAACCAATTGTAAGAATAAAATGTATTGTTGTTGCTCCACAAGAACCAACAACAGAAGAAGAGAACACATTTTTTATAGAAGACACATGAGGACATGTCATGTATTTAGTTTGGGGGAGATATGGGTTGCTTTGCACTCCATTGGATATCACAGTGGAGAAATGGGATCAACATGCCAATGAAAAACAAAACAGGTTCATGGTAATTTCTCAATATTCACTCATTCACATTTTTTATGCAAAACACGAATTGATGATATCTTGTAAACCATGAATTGGGTTTTCACGAAATTTGGAGGAGAGAAGCACTATAGTCAGATGAACAAACTCAATAAATTTCTCACTAACCCAGTTGATAATTTTATAAATATTAAGAATCATCACCTTCAACATTTTTTCCTATATCTCGAGATCCATACATTAGATGGATCTGATTTTTGGTGTGGAGAATAATTGGAATAGTAAAAATCTTCCTACAAAATTTCGTCGAAACCCAGATCGTATTTTGTGATAAAATGGTTTTAAAAATTTGTTGCAACATGTTGCAACTCATTCCCTGATAAAACACATTTCGTTGCAACTTGTTGCAACTCGCTGCAGCTCATTCCCTTCTAAAACACATATTGTTGCAACTTGTTGCAACTCATTCCCCGTTGAAAATTATTTTGCTGCAACTCACTCCAACTCGTTATTTGTTGAAACTCATTTTGCTGCAACTTGTTGCAACTCCACCAAAAATTCTAAAAATCACTTGAGGGATACCTTTTGAATCCATTATTTGAAGAAGTTTCAAGGTAAAAAGTGTTATATTCTATCATCCCCATCAATTGGGAAATCATAGCAGTTTTGGTTACAGTGCATTGAAAAATGGAAGCAACATTTAGCGTGGTTGGGTTGCATGAGGACATGCAACATCCTTAGTTTGGGGGGTGGACTGTTGTGCATATCTTGCTTGGAACAACATTGTTTTCTCATACTTCCATTTGATAGAAAAATTTTCAGTTTGGGGGAGAGGAAAATTCATCACCTAGAGAGGAGTAGGATGCCCCATAAGAAACTACAGTGGAAGAATCTTCTATAGAAGTCCTTCCTATATAAAAATATGTCTTCATCCTTAAGTTTGGGTATGTACAACAACAATTTTCATTTTTCAATGGAAAAAAATAAGTTTCAACATTAATGACACAAGAAAGTCCTATTATTGTTACACAAGAACCGGAAATAGGAAGTCATGTTACTATTATGCAAGAACCTGTAGCAAGTCACAAAAATATCACCATGCCATGAGTTAGGATTTACTGTTGTTACTCATGTTATAACACTATTGATGTTACAGCTTGGTTGATAAAAGGTATTTGGTTGCATGAGGACATGCAACATATTCAGTTTGGGGAAGATGTTGAGCCATGGAATTGTCATCCTTTTACATCCTCTTTCCCTATGTTTAATCCCTTCTTGCTTAACCATAACCTCGTATTAAGGATTATTAATCCATTTTAATGCTTATATGTGGGATTTAGAACCAAGGTGTTTTCCATTTCATTTATTTAGTATTTCATATGAATTATGGTTAAATATTAGAGAGGTAACATACTATGCACTTATCTTTGAAAACATGGTTTAGTTTGTGATTGTTACAAAACCAGTTGTTACTCCTACAACTAAAGATTCACGATGTGGGTTCTTAATATTTCTTGCATGAAGATTTATTGAGTCAAAATATGCTTATCCTCGAAATATATCAATAACCGAAATCATACTTTTTGAGAAATCTAGTTTTCATGATTTGTTGCAACTTGTTGCAACTCCTTCTTGTGGTTACTCCTACGTCATCACTGATATTACTCCTATAACTAAATATATATGAATTGGGTCCTTGAGATTTTTCATATAAGGCATTATTAAGTCAATATAAGTCTATCCTCAAAATATATGAACAACCCAGATCGTACTTTTTGAGAAATCAAGTTTTCACGATTTGTTGCAACTTGTTACAACTCAGAACAATGTTGCAACTCTTAACATTGGCGCAACTACCATGCTACAACTCGCCCAAGGAACCTTGATCCAACACCGAAAACCTTGATTCGTCGGAACCGTGAGCCATGATGTCACATATTTTTCATTTATGGATTTATGCAACAATAATTTTAGTCCAAGAAAATCAAAGATATGGAAATAATTTTGCAATTCCAAGAAAAAATATTGGTTTGAGTGGTTGACCAAGAATCTTGGAATTACTGGGCAAAAGATCTTAGAGTTATTTATTCTCTACTAATTGTTAGCAAAAGATCTTGGAATTCTTGGGAAAATATCTTGAAGTTATTTATTATTTGCTAATTGTTAGCAAAAGATCTTGAAAGTTATTTATTAATTTCTAATTGTTAGCAAGGATCATGGAAATTATTCATTATTTAGGAAATTATTGTAACCACTATGGATTTATTAAATTCATAAGTGGATTTATTTAGATATTTGTTGTTTCTAGTTTCCATTGAATTTATGTAGAAAATAGAGCACTCTCTCAATTATTCAGAGAGGATTCTTAGAGCAATCTATGAATGACAATGGAATAATTAATTCATTTGTTTTTTCATTTTAATTATGGTTTTATGATTTCCACACCGTGTGGTTTAATTAATTCATTTGATTTATTTTCTTTGCATGTTTGTAATATATTGATTTCTTTTGATTAGCTTAATTAATTTAATTAATTTATGAAATGAGTGCTAATGTAGAATAAATACCAACACTGTTCTATGGAGGCAGGGCCCACTCCACTAGAACAAAGTGTCATGTAGCTTATATGGTTGCTTAATTTCTTGTAACCTCACGTAATATTTATTTAATTTCATTCTGTAACTAGTTTCTTGGTTCAAATCATTCATGCGAGGTTGTGTTTATGTTGGATTTCATTTATTCAGTGGTTTCTAATAAACACATTTCAGATTGGGTTGCATTCTTTTATGCCATTGAATAACTGTTCTTAATGAAATGACTATATTTGTTGGTTTAAGTAATGAGATGGATCATCTTGGCAAGGATTAGGCTTTGATTTTGAGGACTTAATTAATTTATTTTCTAGCAAGTAGTTAATCAATTTATTTCGGCATGTGTGATTCATTTTCAACAAATGTGTTGTGAATTTTAATTTCTGCAAAAGTAATTTAGAGTTTCAATTCTGCAATTAGTTTACCAATACCTATAGGTGGTTGAAAGCAGGGAGCTGAGGATCTCACCACTTCTTAAGTGATTTATTTTCCTGTCAGCATGATTTCATTTCTGCAATGTGTGTTTTTATTTCTACAAGTGTGGATTTTTGTAGAACCTTGTCATAGATTGAGAATGTTCTATACTCCGACCACAAATGTAATCATTGATACTATAACTAAAACACATACAAAGAATATTTTTCCCTGCATATACAGTGCATGATAGTTCTCAAATTCCATACGAGCCCCAGATTGATAGTTAAATGCATAGTCTTTCTAATTATCTTCTTGAGAAATTAGGAAGGTGATTGAAATACCCAACAATATGCATAGTTCTCATCCTCTCTCCCTTGTGACGAGATACCTAATACAAGTGGTGTCCTTCCCATCCCCATCATTTTATTGGATGTTTTCTTGGCCTTTTCCCCAATGAATCTTTCATTTTATGTTCACCTTGCGCTGGTTTCCCTTGTTGATATGTTTGAGAGCTGTTTTTTATGAAATGAATCTTCAATCCCTTCATCCTCTAATCCATCTTTCCTCTCTTCTTATCATCCCAAGCCTTTTGAAATCCGACCTTCCTTTGTCATGTTCATAAAAATTCTTAGTCTTCATAATGTCTTCTTCCAAATTTCTAGGCTCATTAAAATGGATTTTATCTTTGTAAAATGATGGAAACCCACTTAAGAACCTATAGATTTTTACCTCCTTGTCCCTGATGAAGTCCACATACCTCAGAAATTCTAGGAATTTCTTCTCACTAATTTGTATTTTTCGAAGAATGGGAACATAATTAACCAGTGACCCTCACTGGCATATTATAGTTGTCACCACTATGGACATACCCATTAAATTTCATCTGAATTCGAGTTGAAATGCTCATGTTATGGAAAAAACAAGTTTTTGGCTCCATACTTCTTTTTTTATAAACTTTTCTAGTTTCTCCTCCCCTTTCCTCCTCTTCCTCCTCTTCTCTCTTTCTCTCTTTTCTTTGTATTCTCTTCTCTTCTCCTCTTCTTCTTCTCTTTCTTCTCTTTTCCTTTATCGTTGATCTCTCGTATTCTCCCTTCGCCGATGTTTCGACTCCAAAAGAACATTCTTCATCAATGTTTCGGCGTTGGAGTCTCTTTTCCTTGCTGACGTATTGGTGACTTGGTAAGATATTCCTTCAATGATGTATCGAAAAAATATCTTCTTTATTCGCCAATGTATCGACGACTTGGGAAGATATTTATTTGTTGATGTTTTGATGCAATATTCACTTTCTTCACTGACATTTCCGTGCAAGATTCACTTTCTTCGATAACATTTCGATGAAAGATCTTCTTTATTCATTGAAATGCTCCTTTATCAGCAGGTCCTAAAGATATTTCTTCACCAACTTTTTGGCAAAATATCTTCTTTCATTCTGAAACACTCCTTTATCATCGTCTCCAAAATATATTTATTCCTCGACATTTCAGTGAAAGATATTTCTTCATCGACATATCAGTGACTTGGGAAGATCTTTTTTTTTCGATGTATCATTGAAATATATTCTTTCTTCACTAACGTATCGATGACGTGGTAATATATTTATTCGTTGGTGTTTCAACAAAATATATTATTTCCTCACTGACATATCAATGACTTCGAATATTTCTTATTTCTGATACACGCCCTTTATCGACAACTTAATATATTTCACGCTTGCTGATACATTCCCTTTATTGGCCACTTGAGATATTATGTGTTCATTGATACATGTTCTTTATTGATGACTTAAGATTTTTTGTGTTTGTCGATACATGCCTTTTATCGGTGACTTAAGATATTTCTATTCACTGATACACACTGTATCAATGGCTTAGAAACTTTTCGACACTTAGTCGATTTATGCATTTTTGAGCTCGTGACTATCATGGCCATCATGAAAACTCTTGAATCAACCGTATAAGCCAAATTCAATGAATTAGAGACCAAATTGACCCCCACACAACAAAAACCATCATACAAAAATGAATTTTGAGGGTTTTTTTTATTTCTCAAGCTGGGAAAATTTGATTTTCACCCAAATCCCACACAAACTAAAGTTTTTCCTATTGTAGTAGATCCATACAGGTCTAATGTTGCAAGCATGGATCTGATGCCACTCTATAATTACCCCACTACTAAACCCATAAAAAATTTTATGATACCATTATAATTAATGTAGTGAAACATGCTAAAACGACTCATGCATCTAATAGCATTTATAAAACATGAATGTAGCTAAATTAAAATTCACACAAAAATATATAAATTACTTAAAACTCAGAGTAAACACACAACAATTAAAACCCATAAACAAGATAGTGAAATAAAGATGAAAAATACTTATCTTTTAAAATAAAATGTGCAACCAGCTGCAGAGGATGGGAATTCCACCCAACCATAGATTTTATACTCCAAATATTAGCAACAAATCACCCACAAGTTGGGGCTATGAATCCACAAGAAAGGGTTTCTATAATTTTCACTCACATCACAATAAGACCCACAAAAAGTTTATTTTCCTACAACTATCCCAATCCACTAGTTCTATTTCCCTTAACCTACACAACCTATAGAATCAGATCTCCCTTCACTGCACATGGTCCCTTAAGCCTTCCCACTTCCCTTTAGGGTTCCAACACATGATGGATAGGAATCTCTATTGATGGGGACACCATAGACATTAGCTTCCACATGAAAACTCACAACAACAAATCACTACTCTAGGGAAATCTCTATGTACAGGCAAAAAGAGCTCCAACAAGCTTCCAATACTTCTTCATGCAAAACGAGCTCCAACAAGCTTCCCACGAAACCTACTATGTATGCATTTTGTTGATGAATGAGGCTATAGGAGACATCCTCCATCTTACAAACCTATAATATGTGGAACATAATAGCTATGTGAGTCTTTCTCTAAGCTTACAAACCTAAGAGAAAGCCCCTAAGAAGGGTAGGTGGTTCCTGCCTGAGATAGAGCTAGGAACGTAGAGATGACCTCCTCCATTTAGAGAGTTGAGAAGAACTCCAGCTAATTATCCAGTGGAAAAGAGATCTATTGAGTTAGGACATGTTTGTGGCCGAGCAGGAGGTGAACGTGTGAAATGCCAAAAGTGTTGGGCACATCGTCATGTGAACAAGAAATGAAGATGATGTGATAGCCTCCTCTGAGCAGCAGAGTTGACGAGAAGACTCCAGATGATTCTCCTGTCAGTGACAGTGGGAAATCATATCTGTAGAGTGAACGTGCCTGTGGACGGGCACAGGTGAACATGTGAAGACCTGGTTCTTCTATGTAGTGCATTGAATCAGAGCTATGACATCCCTATGGATGTGCCCCTAGTGGTTGAGCACTAGTGGGTGTATCAGATCCTTTGCTATATATTGTTCAAGATTTAGACCTACCTGTAACCCTAATTGTTATGTAAAGGGTACAGGTCGGCCCCACCTTAATATGGTTAATAATAAATGAAAAATATAATTAATATTAATATTAATTATTATAATAATAATAATAAATTATATTGTGACTTAGAGAGGTCGACCCTGTTGAGCCAATAGATGCCTTTGTTGATTAGACAAGTCTAATATAAGTAAGGGATGATTCTCCATTGTGGAATCATATCTTTCTTATGTGTTTGGAAATTTCAGCAAATACATCTACTAGGGAAAAGGTGCGCACCTCTCTTGGGTGCTAGAGTTCTAGGGCTTAAGCACCCTCTTGTGTGCTAGGTCATTCTTGGTGGTGAAGGTCTTTCTCTTGAAGAATATAGCAAATGATTTAGTTGGGTTTTCTTCCCTTGTTGAGAAGGGTTTCCCAGGATACTTCGTGTGTTCTTGTGCATGGTGTTTCTTCTTGTGATCTTGGTTGTTGCAACATTTATGGTTATGGTTAAATGATAAAATGGAATGAACTTTATGCTTAACCTAATGCTTATGAAAAATCAACACCTTCAAGAATCGATAGTCCACACTCTCTTTTTGCTCCCAAACCTCCATGTAAAAACTGCCCACAATGTCCATTCGAATTTCCCTTTTACCCATGCATGTTGACTCTCACACTCCCCAATATTGATTGAAATCATGCCCCATGCTCTCATAAATATGGGATGTGACATTCCCACCTACCCTCTTACATATGTTTAATCGATTAGGGCTTTCATACACTTAAAAGGAAATTATAAGGTTTATACACAATAATAGTTTTTAAAATGTTCATACCATTTTGTATATGTGCAAAAATGTATTTCTAGACTGCATTTTAAAAGGAAGAGTTGTAGTTAGAGTAAAAATGGATTTAGATATTGTACACTAGAAATAATTGACCAACAAGTGAGTGGAGGTGTCCAAATAGTAAATAAACTACCTGGGGAGATGTAAATTCACCCAGACATTGGATAAAACACCCATGGGACTTAAAATTTACACAACTTCTCTCCCTCATAGTAAATAAAAGTTGTTCTCATGCCCACTGACCATTACCATTTCCCCCCATTATTGTTATCTTCCCTCCTTGCACACCTCAATTGAAATGTTCTCTTTCACTTGGGTTCAATGGCCTCTGTTTGCATATCAATCTATATAATAATTTGTTCAATCAAGGCCTTCCCCCTCCCGGCTTTGGAATCATTTATTGCTTTCCCCATCCATATATATTTCTTTATTGTACTCCGACTAGACTCTAGTCTCATATGCCAAAACATATGTCTTGATTCCATCCATCAAGGCCAAGAAGTATTTATGCCGGTGATCAAGCCAATACATTCGTCCCTGGCTGGTAATAAATAGAGAGGGTCACATAGGCACCAATGAAGGATTATCTCTCTATGGTATGGTCGAGGGACTTTTGTACGCCAACGAGGGAGGCTCTCTCTATGCCTATTATTTTCATGCCCCTCGGTCCCTATAAGTAACTTAGGAAGGAAGCACCAGCCAAGAAACGATTGAAAGATGACCACTTCTGGTTATTCTGGTCCGGTGTGGGTTTCAAAATAGTAATAATGAGGCTATCCCTCCCTATACCTTAGGTGGTATTGTCGGTCTGATCCCTGGGTCTCAATTTGTCACATCGAAAAGTAAAAAAATGAACAGTGAATCTAGCTGGAAGGGCGCTTTCTCCCTCCACTCTTGTGCTAATTCATCTTCTCGTTTCCAATTATCCCAATCTACCTCTGCTTTCAAACGAAAGAAATGGGATCTCATCCGGTTCCAGGGTCAGATCTGAAGGTTCATTACTTTTGACTATTCCATTCCTAAGCAGCGTCATTTTCGCTATGAAGGAAATGAACGTAGTTTCTTTCTTTATGAATGGCCAAAATCCCACATCCAATTCAGTCATATTGTGAGGTTAAGTAGAATCGTTCTCATTTTGTCAACCCAAGAAACCCCTTTGACTCGTGCCCTTTCTTTATATTCGACCTACCCTTTTAAATGTCCATAGAGCCTATCAATTTACATTTTCTCTAATTTATATCTCACTTCATCCTCATATATGAGAGGAGGATGGGTAGGGTGGTGGAAAAAATACATATATGAGGGTGGGTTTGAGGGTGCGGCAAATATGAGAAAATGCATTATGGATTTTCTCATATTTTTCCCACCTCATTCCATTGATGGCCTACCAGATGTCAAGTGCTCACTTCTTATTTTTGACGAATCCATCAAACTTTTATAAATATAAAAAAGTTGATTTCAAATTTAATATTTATTTTTTTAATAGAGAAAAAGAGGTAAAAGAAAGTAAAATAAGATTTAAGATGATGATGTTAACCATAAAGATAAATAGTTTTCAGGGATATAATATATATTTGATTCATCACCTTACAAATTCAAATATATCTACTCTAAGATAAACTAGAAATATATATATAAAACACATATTTCTTACATATTTTTGATAGCACCACTTTAAGATAAATTGAAAATACATAATAAAATATGTTTTAAAATTTGTGAAAATAAATTATTTAATACACAATTCAAACAATCCTTTAAATATTAAAGTTGAAAAGTAACTTAAACAACCTCCTTAGCTTGAGATACAATATTTTTTTTATTTTTAAAATTTATGAGGTTATTTAATTTTAACTTTTGATGAACTTGTAAATTTTAAGATGGAAAGGAGAGAATAGATGTAACATCCTAATTATATATATATAGCCTATAGCGAGATTAGATCTCATTTTCAAAATATTTGTCACACTACTAATCTTCGTAACCTCTTAAATCAACGAAAGTATGGTGATCTTAGAAAGCTTTCAAAATATTTGTCACACTACTAATCTTTCTAACCTCTTAAATCAACGAAAGTATGGTGATCTTGGAAAGCTTATCTTAATGTTTTTCGAGCATACAAACAAAATTCTAAAGAATCACAAGTAATCACTTAACCTCTTAAATTCTGATAGTCCAATGTAACCACCATCCTCTAATTAAAATAATTAAAAATTATATAAATGAAATTATAATTTTATTTATTTATTTTTTAAATTAAATATTTAGAAATTTAATAAAATTATTTAACAATTCTTCATTTATATATTTTAAAATTTATACAATAAATACTTTTTTTTTATTCAAATTTATATGATTTTAAAATATTTATTAAAAAAACAACTTTCTTTATTCAAATATATACAATTTTAAAATATTTATTAAAAAAACAATGAAGTTGATATCCAGTTTAATTTTCAGAGCGCGCCCCCGAGCTAGGTATGCAAGTTGCTTCTGCGCGCCCCTGAGGCCATCAAGCCAGCTTGATCGATTTGCAGCGTTCCCACGGTCCAATGGAAGCTCCAGGGGACCCCGATCCGCCCCCAGAGGTCCAGGCATTCAGAAATATGGTAGCAATAGGCCCAAGGCGACCGCCCTCAGCGTCCCAGCAAAAGTTCGTAAGGAAAATGGATTCCATCCCCACGGTGGCTCTGCCAGAAGAAGAAACATGTAAAGAATCCCTGAACCTGGCCGAGAGAGGTCTAATAGGCCAGTTTATGGACCTCTGGCCTTCGCCTAAAGCTGTGGAAGAATGGACGCAAAGGAACTGGAAACCCCTGATCAAAGAGGGAGTCAAAAGCTACTTTGTAGGAAAGGGCTTCTTCGTATTCGTCTTCGAGAACACTGAAGATAGGGTATTGATCTTCAGAAATGGGCCATTCTTTATGGGACCTCAGGGACTTTACCTAAATAAATGGACTCCCGACTTTGATCCCACCCAAGACATTCCCTCCGCAGTCCCGGTATGGGTCACGCTTCCACATCTACCTCTCCATTGTTCGAACCAAAAATCCCTCCAGATCATTGGCAACGCGCTGGGAAAATACATAGACCACGCTGCAAGAAAGGATCAGTATTCCTGTGCTCGAATCTGCGTAGAAGTGGACTTAGAAGAGGGGCTCTCGGAAGCAATCAATCTTACCGTAGCTGGGTGGACGTATGTACAGGAGCTATATTACGAGAAACTACCCTTTAAGTGCAGACACTGTCATGGACATGGACACTTTGCAAAGCATTGCAAGAAGAAAGCAGAGGAACAGGTAGAAAAACATAATGGGGAATCATGGACCCTGGTTCAAAAAAACACAAATACAAAAAAGGGTAAAGGAAAAGGCCATATGACCGTATCTCCCAGCAGTGACAGTAACGAATAAGAAAAGGACGCAGTGCAAAAGGGAACAACAAATGTCCAGAACAAGCATGCAAAACAAACAGAAGAGAATGGGGAACAGGCAGAAACCCCACCCTCATTCAAAGGGGGAGGGAAAGAGCTTCAGATTGAGGACAATCAAGGAAGCCCTTCAAACCCTTCATATGCAGAAATCGCAAAGAAAAAACCAGAGGAAAGCTCATGTTCTTCAGAGGATGAAACCTTTGAGCGTCCCCTGAAGAAAGAAGGAAGGAAGTCCCGCAAAGAAAAGAGGGAGGAGGAGGCAGAAAGGTTCAAGACACAAGGCAGTCATCCCACAATAGAAATGTCTATTGGCCGAAATACCAGACCAAGACCTCCCAAGGGAGGTCCCAACACCCCCCCCCATCAAGTAAATAATGAAACTCGCCTCCTGGAATTGTAGAGGTCTGGGGAATCCCTCTAAAATAGAAGCAGTCAAGGACCTTTTGAAAGCAGATCCTTCAGATATTCTAATGCTCCAGGAGACCAAAATAGAAGGGGAAGCCCTTCTGGAAATCAACAGATCAAAGTGGAACAAAAGAGCTGGCAAATCAATCAGTTCAAGGGGGACCTCCGGAGGATTGGCAACTCTTTGGACCGATGACATCTTCCATCTGAATAAGCACTTCGAAACTCAGCACTAGATTTTCATGGAACTGAAGCACAACTCAAGTAAGCTATCCATCTCTCTTTTTAATCTATATGTACCAGTTTCTTATGCTGAAAAACAAGAATGTTGGAACTCACTATCGACTTATTTAGACAAGAACTCTCCCAGCAACATCATCATAGCAGGGGATCTAAACATTGTAACAAAAGAAAAAGAGAAGAGGGGAGGCTCCAATAACACAGACCCTACGCTGGTAAAGGTAGAGGAAATCATGCAGTTTTGGGACCTCTTAGACTTCAATCCCATCCAAGGCATTTACACTTGGTCCAACAACAGGGTGGGTGCGGACCATATATCTGCCCGTTTAGACCGATTTCTTGTGCAAAGTTCCATAATGATGAACAAAAAGATTATCACTACAAAAATTTTGCCCAAACTTACCTCAGACCATAAGCCAATACAGCTCCTCCTGGAAGAAGAAGAAGAGATGGGCCCCATTCCATTTCGTTTCAGCCCTTTGTGGATTGACAGAGGTGAATTTTTAGAGATCGTAAAATCATCATGGGCCAAGTCTTTCTCGGGATCGCCAAGCTATGTCTGGGAACAAAAGTTGAAACCCACAAAACAAGCGTTGAAGGACTGGATAAAGAAACCAGCCCCCTCCCCTACCGAACAAAGAAGAGAAGCAGTGCAATCACTGCAAACTTTGCAAATAGATATGGAAAATAAAGATATCACAACAGAGCTGTTGGAAAAAGAAGTGAAAGAGCAACGATCCACATTTCAATCCTTCCGAAGGGAGGAAGAATACTGGAGACTTAAATCCAAAAGTCTCTGGCTGAAGGCTGGGGACAGGAACACCTCCTATTTCCACCGGCAATATAGAGCGAGGTTGTCCAGGAATCACATAGCAGAAATAAAAACAGGGGATGGTCAAGTCTGCAAAGGGTTCAATCAAGTCAAAGCCGCTGCAGAATGCCATTTCAAGAAATTATATAAAGAAGACATTCTAAGTAACGAAGAGGAAACATCAGATCTACTTTCCAATATCCCACATCTTATTAGTCCAGAAGATAATGATTCTCTCTGTCAGCCACCTACCGAGGAAGAAATCACCAACGTAATCTGGTCCATGGAGGCAGACAAGGCTCCTGGGCCTGATGGTTTTTCAATTCACTTTTACAAATCCTGTTGGCATATCATCAAAGATTATCTCCTCAAAATGATCAGGGGGTGCATGAAAAAAGCAAAGATTGGTGGAGGAACCAACTCTACATATCTGGCATTAATTCCCAAAGACACCAACCCAGAATCATTTGCAAGATTCAGGCCAATATCGTTGTGCAATGCATCCTACAAAATCATGGCAAAGCTTCTTGTAAATAGGATTAAACCTCTACTAAAAAGAATGATTACCAGTTTTCAAGGCAGATTTGTGGAAGGCAGGCATATATAGGATAATGTAATACAAGTTCAGGAGATTGTACACTCCAGCATACATCAGAATGAGAAAGGAATGTTGATAAAGCTGGATATGGAAAACGCGTTTGACAGAGTCAATCGTTCGTTCTTATACAGAGTTCTTCTCTCTTTCGGCTTTTCACCCCAGTTTGTTTAGACGATCAAGGCATGCATTGACAAACCATGGGTCGCCCCC
Organism: Picea sitchensis; assembly: GCA_010110895.2. Taxonomy (NCBI): domain Eukaryota; kingdom Viridiplantae; phylum Streptophyta; class Pinopsida; order Pinales; family Pinaceae; genus Picea; species Picea sitchensis. The sequence continues at coordinate 27,034 of SNQJ01S0043094.1, read as the reverse complement.
TTAGTCAATGGTCGTCCCACCAGCTTTTTTCAAACACAAAGGGGCATCAGGCAGGGATGCCCTCTGTCTCCCTTCCTATATATAATCATGGCGGACACCCTCAGTAGAAAGTTCATTGCTGAAAGGACAGATGGAAACATTCCAGGACTTAAATCCTCCATTGGGGCAGAACCCTTAAACCACACGCTTTTTGCATATGACTCACTCTTACTCGGAGGAGCCTCCATTAGAATAGCTAGAGCCATCGATTTGGTTCTCCAAACTTATTGCAGATCCTCGGGAGCGGTAATCAATGACAGCAAAAGAGAAATATACAGTTGGAATCTAAGTCACCAGGAACTCGTAGGCATCTCTACCATCCTCGGGTTTAAAGGTCACGAAAATTGGGAAAGAATTCAGTATCTCGGCCTCCCTATTATCTCAGGTGGCAACAAAAGATCGGTATGGAAGGACCTCATTTCCAAAATCAAAAACAAAATAGCAGCGTGGGGAGGATTTTGGCTAACAAGGGGCGGTAAAGTCACGCTCATTAAGTCTTTGTTGTCCGCGATTCCTCTTTACCAGACAGCGTTTCTCTTAGCCCCCAGAACGGTGAACGAGCAGATCTCCAAGCTCATCCGAGACTTCCTGTGGCAGGGGGGGAAGGGCAATGACAATAAACTGCATCTGGTGAATTGGGAGACTGTCAGAAGACCCACGGCAGAGGGAGGTTTACAAATTTGGGACCCGTCACTTGCCAACTTAGCGCTTGGAGGTAAGATCCTGTGGATGTTGATTGATGATCCCATGCACCCGGTGAGCTCCACTCTGCGAGCAAAATATGGAGTCAACAGTTCACTTAGAAACCTCCAGGTGGGCAGCTCTACAAATTGTACGCATATGTGGAAATTGTGCTGCAAAAGAAGCAAGTTTTTCAAAAACCTGGTGTACAGAATCCCTGGCAATGGAAAACGCACCTCAATCTGGATGGATAGCATCATGGGGAGAGAACCCCTGGCAGAAAATGATGAAATTGCAGACCTCAGAGATTGGCTGGAGAGAGCAGGAGTAATCAGACTTAATGACCTCTCGAAATGGGATCACCGAGGGGACTGGGCAGGTTGGGATTTCCACGGAGTTCCTCCTCGTTTATCACAACAACAATCCATTCTTGTTGACTTGTTGGAGGATGATGCCCCAGTCAACAGAACCACTAAAGACAGATGGGGATGGGGCCAGACAGGAGTTTACACTTCAGCGGCAGGATAC